>JAAAKO020017544.1:0-32150 GCA_010015015.2 Bolitophila cinerea
TTTGTATGTTGTATATACTCATTAAAAATAATTCACAATAAAAAAGTATACGATAGGTTATATGGTATATATTATAATTTAATAACTATGTATATATATTGAATACACGCACACGCACGTTCGTTCATGTTTACTTTGGCTTTTTTATGACTTGGAATTTGGGTTACCGGCAGCGGTGTGATAAACCTCATCGCTTCGCGTCTAGCACCGTTTTGTTTGTAAATACTAACGAGCAACATCTTGTGTGTTTTATTGTGTGTTATTACGTGCGAATTTATGCCTATAGTTAGGACCAATAGGAATACTGCGTTTGCGCTCGATAATATACCTTGCCATCAAAATACCTGTAAGAAAGTAAGAAAGTGACCACTTTACGTTGGTGATGCGTGACATATCCGTGGATTTATTTAATTTACACGTGCTGCGTCCCGCCACTTAGACGGTTTGCTGTGCGCGAACTGTCGTTTATCACTTAATTATAATTGCGTATAAGTTGCAGAAAACGTTATTTCATGCGTTATACACTGAGATAAAATATTGTTAGTTTTTACCTGTTGCAGTTGATTTATAAGGTTTTTCAACAAAGTTCTGTTTAATTTTAATGCTACAGCTGTTTTGTGTTTTAGTAGTTAGCTAAGTTCCCAAGAATCTATTTTGTTATAAAAAACAAAATTGGTTTTAACAAAACATTTTTCGGCAAAATCAAATGTGCAGCAAATAAATAAAAACAATGTTTATTATACATTTTTTTAACAATAATTTGTCTTTGGTAACAAACATTTTTTTGTTACACATTTTTAAAATACGTATTTAAAAAAAAAACGAAAAGCGGTGGCATTTTTATTTCGATTGATTAATTTATAATTCAAACTTCTTCTTTATTTTTTGTAATTTAGATTATACTTTGTTTGTTTGTTTCGTTTAATTTGTAGGCATTACTGGAAACAAAAACCCTCCCTGGATCTATGATTCTCTCTCTCTTCTTATTTTGTCAATATATAATATTATGCCAGATAGCTTATGGCATAAACCTGATAAAACAAATTAAACATGATTTATGTAAAAAAAAAATTAATGACTGAGATCGAAACAAATTCTAATTCTAACAAACAGACAAACAAAAATCAAACTGTAGGATTTGCGTTACAGATTTTCTGCGATAAAGTGCCAACAAAGCAAAAGTTTTACAACAAAACGGTATAAAATGTTTTAAGAATTTGATAGAAACTTGAACGTAGCAGGAAAGTCGGTTCTGGAAGAAAAAAAAAGGTTTCGTATAGCCACAGAAGTCGAAGAAAATCGTTGATTTGTTAGAAATGAATCCAAGGCTGTCGAATCGGAAATTGGCCACAAAAACAAGCTGCAGCGATTATTTAGTTCGCAAAATCAAAGCAGCTGCGGGAATTAAGACTTACAAAGTACAGTCAGTATTTGACAGGAATTCCACAAAGAACCTGGAAGCACAGCGCCGAGCTAAAACGTTGAAGTCAGATTTTTTCTTTATATTCGATTGCTGTGTTATGGACGCTGAAACTTATGTATTGTCAAGATTTTCCCAATTGCCAGGTCAAGAGTATTATACCGCAAATAAACGAGGAAATTAGAATTTCTACTTTCTTTTGGCCTTACCTAGCATCTTGCCACTAAAGCAAAGTGTCCCTCAAATGGTGCAAAGACAATAACATCGAAATAGTGCCAACCCAAATTGTCCAGAGCTTCGGACTGTTGAAAGATATTGGGCTCTTACCAAAACAAAATTGAAGGAATCAAAGAAAAAAGCCAAAGACGAGAAAGATTTCAGAAATAAATGGAATGCAGTAAGCAAGAAGATCTCAGAAGCCACCATTAGGGCGCTAATGACAGTGTTACCAGAGAGCAGAGAAGCAGGCAGATTTCTACAAACAATAATAATAAAAATATTTGTGTTCACTTATTTTATCATAAATTAAATTTGCTTTTTAAAACTGGTTGAATTTATATAAATGGATAAGGGGTTTCAAATATAGGGTAATTTAAAGTTTTTTTTTCGATCTCAGTCCTTATAACCTAAAAGAAAAAATGTTAAAATTACGATAAAATTAAATACGAAATGTGTGCATAAAACAAAAGAAAATTACTTATTTAAAATAATATGTAATGGTAACAATCTCGAAGAGAGGATCTTATCAAAAAAAAAAAATACACGCCAGCCGGTTTTTAAGGACGGCACCCGTATTTCCCTTGCCTGCCTACGACTTCAGCGGGTCGGCAAGATGCATTTCCAGGATTTTTTTCCCAAGACAAAGACCCGGACGGCTCTACATTCCCTTGTTCCATATTCCAGTAAGGAACTGATTTAAAACATAAAATATATATATATATATATATTATTTTGATCAAAGACATATCTGTGTTCAGTCAGATTTTGCAACAAATGCCAATTTTTTTGGCATTGACAGACAAATTATTTTTTTCTATCGGTGTAGGAACACAGGTGATTTGTATGTATCCATTATACATTATATACAAACTTTGTTGTTATTTGTAACAAGCCGCTTTTATTTTCGTTGGTGACGTGATTAGTGTTTTTCATGTAAATAATTTTAAATATTCCGGCGAAATGTTTTTGTGTTTAGCTTTTTGTGTATGTGTGAGTGTATTGCACACTTCATTATTTATGAATCCGTATTTTGAGTATGACTTTTACGATGTCATTACCGTTAATTATCTAATGGCAAATTTGTCTAGCAGCAACGCATAACCAAAAAAACACATTAATTTCGTGCTTGGAATCCCATGCACACCACACACACACACTTATGTATTCTTAGTGAGTTTTCTCCGAATATGCTAATGAAGAGATCTACATACGTTTGTATTTACTTTTTTGGGTAAGCTTGAAATGATTAATAAGCCTTAAGCTGTTACTATCGGAGCTTCTTCATCTCTAAATGACGACCAATTATTCATAATTATTCACAAATGCCGGTAGTTTTGCGTTGCGTTGCGTCTTTGTCAAGGCCTGCGCGCGCACACACGCGTGCTAATTTTTATGTTGGCTCACGATTAGCAACATTTTTGTTTGGCGTTAGAAAAAATCAAGAATATAAAATATAAATGTTCTGCACGCAAATTTCGATGAAACATTATTTACATAACTTAGTGAGTATATACAATAGAGTGGATCGATCTGGATTACATTATACTCGGTGGTATGAAAAGAAAAGTATTAGTGTTTTATTTTTAATTTTTGTTGTTGTATTTTTTGTATTATTACTCTTCGCTTTCGGACGACGACCTTGGATTACGATTCTTTATAAAAAAAATACTCCGTTAAGTGTTTGTAATACCAGAATGATACGTTATATTTGTATGACATTATAACAAGTTTTTTGAACTCTTCATATAAATGCTTTTAAAAGAGATAGATATAACAATAGACATTAAAAAAAGATTTTAACAATTTAATAGCACATGAATTTTAAATAGTTTCGTATCACAGACAAAATTATTTTATACGAAACGATTTAAAATCTATGTGCTTTTCAATAGATGAAATTAGTTAAAAAATAAATATTAAAAGAATTAATTTTCAATAACAAAAAATTATTGACATTTTATTTAGTAAAAATAATTGATTTAAAACGTATTTAAAAACAGATTTTTAACCTAAAAAAAACAATTATTTTTAACTTTTGAAAATTATATATTATTGGGTAATTTTCAATATTTAAAAAATATTAGATTTTCAATTGTTAAAACCCTGTGATTTGAATTAAATCAGTTATTTTCTTTAGTTAAAATCAAAAAATTTCAACTTAAAAAAACAGTGATTTTCAGAATTTAAAATTGTTTTTTTTTTTCAATGGTTAATAATCATTGTTTTTCAATAGTTAAAATCAGTTATTTTTAATTGTTAAAAAACTGTGGTTTATTTTTTATAATCCAATACCACTCAACAATATTTTTTTATTTTCATTGTTTAAAAATAACTGATTTAGCTTGCGTATAAATTTCTGATTTCGTCAAGAAGGTTTTTTGGTAGTAAATGATCACAGATTTTCAGATGCGAAAAATTACTGAAACAAAAAACTTTTGAAATTATCAATTAATTCTTTTTATTTATATATTTGTTTTAAATCAGATTTTTCCATTTTGTACAGTAATAATTAATTCAAAAATAGAAAAAAAGTAAATAATTATTTCAAAGATAGAAAAACGTATTGTTTTTTATTTTTTTAAAAATCAAAGTGTAAACAAAAAGCTTTTTTATACATTTTAAGCACTTTTTTTGGTGTACAAGATCGTTTTTTAGTAAGCAATTATTTTTTTTTGAAAATCCATTTATGTAATTTTTACTCTTCCGTACAAAACTTTTAAAAAACTTTTAAATGCATATGTTAAACAAAATAATCATGAATTTTTTTTGTACAATTGTAATATTTAGAGATTTTTGAGTATCCAATTTTGTAAAAACTATATTACAATAAATAATTTAATTTGACAAAAGTTATCTGTAAGTTATACAAAAATTTATGAATAAATGAAATGAAATAAAAATATATATATAAAAAAATAGAGAATAAAGCAATTTTATATCGGATTGAGTTTTTATAGCTTACAATTTCTTTTAACTAAAAACCACTAACGAAACAACGATTGACAAATTTTCATTAGGCTCCTGCACAATAATTGCTTTCATCTTAAATTGGTCCACCCTAATATGTTATACAAAGTAATAATATAGGTACAAAGTACAACGAGGGTACTCGTTTTGTGATATTCCTAAGAAAAAAAAAATTGTTTACCGTTAGTCGCAAATAGTATAATATATTTCCGAGACGATAATGCGCGTACATTAATTCTTGTTTAAAAAATGTTTCCTATAGCAATTACGGTAACCAGTATTGGCGTTGGGTTTTTTCTGATTGTGTATACTCATTTGATTATAGTATTATAAATAATTATAGTTTTTTTATAAATTATTTGCATTTTCATAACTTTCGTATTCAATTTAGTCTAGCAATTTTGCATGTTTTTTTTATAGTGATATCTTAAAGATCATGTATTACTTGTATAACATTTTGATATAAAAGTTACTGTTTCTTTGCTATATTTTTTTATTAATGGTATTTAGTTAAAAAATATTAACAATTCTGACAATTTTGAAATGTTTTTTTTATGAATAAAATAATATATTGCTTAATTAAGTTATAAAATCTTTAAGATGTTATTATTAAATTTTGTTTACATACCTGATGGGCAAAAGATATAATACAAAAATAACTAGATATATTTTTTTTTATTTGTTCACTGAGTTTTATTTTTAAAGCCATTTTACAGACCATTTTATGTTCCATGATCAGTTTTTTTTATTTTTGGTGGGATCGTCTTAAAAGTCTGCACTTAAGTCTTTTTATGAAAAACGACTCCAACTAGAAAAAAATATGTATTCGATTTTCATTTTAATTTTATTTAGTTTTGTTTTAATCAAATTGTTATAAAATTAAAAATTAATAATGGAGGTAATATTTTTTAGTTAATAGTCCCGATTAAGTTTTTTTTAAAATGAAAATATATCAATTAATTTAACTTTTAACCATGAAGTGTTATCATTTAACTTATAAAGAGTTTTCGCCAAAAATATTTTTTTTTTTTTGTTATTTTTATAATTACGTTGTACGTTAATTCTTTTAGGTACACTATTTTGAGTGTTTTTATTGATTAAATTTTTAAAACTGTTTTTTGTGACAATATTTTATATGGTTGCAAATACAACAATTTTTTTCTGTGCAACAAAAAGTTTTTCATTGTAGCAAAAAAAAAAGATTTTATATTTTACATTTTACAATATTTCTTTTTGGATTTTTTGGTTTGCTTGTAATTTATTTTCGTCTGAATTCTTTAGTTGCAATCATTTTTAAATGATCATAACAACTAAAATTTCTTATCTTTAAAATAAGCATTACATAATTTAAGTGTATCTAAAACAGTCGTAACAATCGAACGAAATTAATTGCATATACTATTTATGTAAATTCACAGCGTATCCATGACCTTAACCTGTGGCCCCAGCATACACTACAAAGAGTACATACATAGTTTTATACACATAATACTAACGCAATAGAATCATAAACATAATCATATGCTAACGGAAATAATTGTATAAGGTTAACAAATTACTTATAGCCATCATTATAATACACATTATTATCTGATATGCTATTAAGTACATGAAGTATTTTCTGTAGGTATCCTAAAAGTTTATTTATATATATACATAGATATTTATTTATATATTTATATTATAAGAACAATACATACGATTATGCAAAAGAATATATGATATTACGATAATTAATATTAATTTTAAGATTTTTTTATACGTTTGTATTGTTCTCAAAATTTGCTTCATACCATTTATTATAATTTTATATGATATTATAGTTGTATTGGAATCTTGTCTAATTCCCAAAAATAATTATACTCCTCTTTATATTTTAGGCCTGCTACCAGAAGCACTAAGAACGAAATGCGGAAGATGCTCGAATCTGCAGAAAGAGACAGCCCTGAAGGTGATTAAGAAACTGTACACCAGCTATCCGATGCTCTACGATGAGCTGCGTGCCAAATGGGATCTGACCGGCGAGTATCACCGTAGATTTGAGATGTTCTTCAAGGGTGAAATGTTCAATGCCATCGACGAAGGTAAATGTCACTATGTTTGAATGTGTGTGTATTCTATTTAGAATTTAATCGATATATACTATATTTTCTTTAGAAAACCAACAAACGTTCGGCAACGAAGCCTCGCAAGGCAATCCAAGTGTAACAAAGGCGCCACAGGTTTGAATATTTGTTGAAGCATATTCAAAATCCCAAATCTATTAAAACGTGCTCTGAATCAGGTACCCACTATGGAGACACCAAGACCAGCACGCCAGCCCGACGGCGAAGCAAATGGCGGCGTTAGTCCGAGCTTTGACATAAGTGATCGTTTCGGTGGAGACGACGAAGAACAACAATCGGTTAGAAACAAACTCAATGTCACTTAATATTAATTTTGTAGATCGAATGCTAACCCTAACGAAATTATTCCGTTTTTGTCATTAACATTATTTGCACAGATGGTCCAACGTCCCACATACTTACCGCCACAAAATAGTGGTTCCGTGACCAATCCAATTGTTCGTCCTATGAACAGTTTCTATCCAACTGCACTTCCTATCAGTCCATATTTGACAGCAACTCCTCCGGTCTTGTATATTCCGACGACCACGACGGTCAAGACCACGACATGGACGACGCCAACGACAACGACAGTTCGACCGACCGTACGAACCACCACCAGAACCACCACCAGAACCACAACCGCCAGAAGCAGCGGTAACATCCCAAGTGTGCGCCCCACAGACAAGTCAATGCCACCGTCGTCGGTCGTTGCTTCGGTCGTTCCATCGGTTATTCCTTCGGTAGGGGTAAGCACAAACTTGCGCTCAACGATCTTGAATCCCATTTTCAGTAAAACTATAAATATATTTGTTTTCATAAACTCAAGACAATAATAAAATATCGACAGAACAACGAATGTATTTGCTATATAGATAAATGGGCACACTTAAATCCGTCCGCAAGAGAAAAATTGTAAGACCGATTGAGTCGAACTGTGAGATTTGTCTTACGCTTGTTAATTTATGTCCTGAGTTCTAACTCATGTTTGAGATATTTTTGACTAGCTTGAGAAATATCACTCAATTCGATTCGCTCGTTTAAAATGATTTCCAACTCAAAAATTTAACAAAATATATTATCTCAAATTTTCTTAACCTAAAATAAAATTAAAAAAATGATAATCTCAAAAGCAGGTAATCTCAAAAGCAAATAATCCTAAGACAACAAACATTTAAAAATATGTTCCTATTATTAAACGATTTTATTTTTTTTATTTTGAGATAATCGTTTTGGGATAATTAATTTTGACTATTTGAAGTTTAACTTTATCGACTTATACTGTAAAGAGTAGATATATGAAAAAAGTTTTTTTTAAAATCAATTGAAAGTTAAATAAATGAGAGCACAATTTTAAATTTTAACCTTTTTTTGTGGCCGCTAAATTCATATTTAAAATTGTTTAATACTATTTGAAATGTTCTGCGCAAAGAAAGCGGCAAAAGTAAGGAATAGGGCGGACGACGCGTTCGATTACCAGTTTTAGACTCGGGGGTCACCCAGAAATTTTCTGACCATTTATTATTATTGGTCTTACCGCTACTGTAAGTGACTATAAAAATACAATTTTCATACAAAGTTTTGTACACATTTTATGTGTACAATTACCAGGCTTTGCTACTAGAAAGGATCGTTTTTAAAATTATAGATAAAACCATAAAGCTCGTGAAGTTTCAGGGGGATGTCACCTAAAATCACGTTCTTATATAAACCATTTTTGTTTAAATCTTAATATATAGTTCTAATAAATGACACAGTTATGTAAGGTCTAACTGCTACGCGGATATTTTTTAAAATTTAATTTTAGCATTTTAAATACATCTTAAATGTTTATTTTATTTTTACTGACATTTTTCACTAAATGAGAATAGATTTAAATTAAATAAAAACAATATTACAATTAAAAAAAACATTTTGTTCGAGATTTGAGAGTCCTTTTTTCCATTTGCAATTCAAGATTTTGTCATTGAAGTTTTTTAATTCAAAATTCATATAAATCAATTTGACAGTACAATATGAGTCTGGTAAATTCAGGTTGAGTTGACTGATAAGTGCAAGTCAATTAAACTGGTCATATTAGTTTTATTAAGTAGAGCACTTAATAAACGCCATTCAAGTCAATTCAACTGATGAATTCAAGTTAAATTTATTGGTAAAAACAAATCGATTTTACGGATAAGTGTACATTTGCCGGACCATCAATCGACAGTTTGTTGACAGTTGACAATTGATTTGACTGATAACTTCATGTAAATTCTACAGTCCAATTTGATTCTTGTAAAATTAAGTCATTTAGGCTAATAAGTACATGATATTAGACTGATAAAATTGAGTATTTTATAATGGTCAATTCAAGTAATTTTTAGTCATGTAAATTAAAATCAATTTAATTTTTTGATTTGTCTTATAAGTTTATGTAGATTGGATTTATTTTATCTGAGTTTTCATCTGAGTTTAAAGTCGACTGGATTCGATGGTGTAAAAAAAATTCGACTAGTTAATTATAGTCTATCAACTAATGAATTTAAGTTAATTTGAGCCTTGTCAATTTGAGTCAAAGTCAATTTGAGTGTATTTTACTTGTAAATTAAATTCGATTTGACTAATATATTCAAGTAAATTTGAGTGGGTAATAAGCTTAAGTCAATTTGAGTCTATTTAACTGGTTTATTCAAGTCGATTCGGCAGATGAATTTAAGCCAATTTGAGTCGGACGAATTCAAATATTTTATATAAAAAATTGAAAATGTATATATATATATATATACAAAAAAGCCATTAACTTTGATCGATCACACATAAACATATTTTTTTAAATCATCATCAAAAATAAAAAAATATATATTGGTCTCAGCAATAAAATTGAAAGTGACTTTGTCTTAAACAAAGTGATACTAAATTTGTTCGAATCGAACCAAAAACTGGCTTAAAATGTCTCTCCTCATCAAGTTTGGAGAAAACACCTTATTGATCAAACCGTTTTGAAATGCCACACATTTTAATTTCGAGACATAGTCGATCATCGGAGTGTTAAATAGGATAACAAATACCTGCTTTTATATTTTTTATATTATTTATAAGAAAGGTACTTATAAAAGGTAAAATCTTGAGAAAATGCATGAAAATTTGTCATTTTCGAATCTCTTTACCTCGAGGAGGTTGGAATTATTGCAGGTTCTTGTACACTTTCTTCTTATTAACCCTTCGGCGCTTAGAGTAAACAAACTGTCTTTCTGCAATTTGTGTTTTACAAATAAAACTACTGTCTTCGAATAATCTGGATGCCCTAAAATGGACAATAGAGTTGCTTACTTTGCCTTTGATATCTGCGCCAATTGAATTTGTATCACTTATTTATTCAAGTCAATAAGTTTCCTTAGTAAATGTTTCTTTTTACTTCGATTTGTGTGTTAAATATTTTTGTTGTTTCTAATATTTTAACGGTTTTTACAGAAATATAAATGAACTAGGATATTTTAAAATAATTATATGTCTATCCTATATTATATGTTTTTTATCCTCTAATTCATAAAACTAATATCCTTTATGTAAATAAAAGTTAGTATCTGTGTCCATAACACCTAAATCCAACTAAATCCAATGTATTGTAATTAATCAATTTTTACACTGAATAGGTTAAAAAAAGCTTTTGCCGAACACTAACCATACATGTTTTTCTCTATCGCATTTTTGCTTTACAGCCCCCCCGCCCCAACATTGTCTCGCCTGGCCAAACCACGACCAATGTCAAGGTGAACATCAACAATGGCCATCCACTGGCCGGATTCATACAGAAGATCGGTAACAAAATATCGTACACAGCTGATTTTTTTGCAGAAATGCTCCGGGGAACCATCAAGGTAATTTCCAGCTTTAAATGCTTCTAAAGATATATTTATGTCAAATATACGCGCGCACTCACCATAATATATACACCTAAACGACTGTGCTGATAAAATATATTATATTAATAGTTGCTTTTCAGCATTTTACGCACTATAGAAAAACATGCATATTCGTATTAGTGGTATAGGCAGTGCACAATTTTTGTATTTAAAAAAACAAACATTTTATTAGCCATATTATAAAATTGTTTATTATTTTTACAATTGTTATATTTTTCGTAATCGAAAAATGTATGTTATTTATTGATTATTATGAACTCATAATTTCTCTTCTTTTCTCTTATAGACAACCTAAGAAAATTTGCCGTTTTAGGCTAATTTTTTTGTATATACACACAAACACACACACTTTTTCTCCATGTCTGTCCCCTCCTCCTCTATATGACGAATAATCGACTTTAAGTTTAATTCTAATCATTTGTATGCATAATTTATAAAATTAGTTTGTATTAATAATAGTTTGTAAGTGACTTTAATATCTCGAGAATGCGAGCAGTAGCGGCACGGCAAAAAATATTTCAAATGTAATTTAAAAAAATATTTTAATAAAATTTTATTTTCAAATATTCAAATATTCAATTTTATATTCAAATATTCAAAAATAATATCAAAATAAATTTTCCAAATAATTAAAAAAAAAATTAAAAACGAATTAAAAAAATGGTATCAAAACATATTTAAAAAAACAATTTTACAAATCATATAAATCAAAATTTCTCGAAAAAAATTAAAAATAAATAAAGGAAATTTATCGCACGCCCGTATTATCGCTCGCTTTAGCTCTAGATGAGATGATGATAACACGCAAAATTTCGTGATATTATTTTGTATGTTAATTAAATATATTATGTATATAGTCATACCAATATAGTTTTTTATATCTATATATATGTAATTATGTATTGTATACGTAACTATGTAATGCTAAATTTGTATTCAATTACGGCCCGAATCGTATGAAATTATTTTATTTTATAATTTGTATTTAGTATTGTAAGCAATAAACATTATACAATAAAATATATGTGTTTTTTTAAATAAGGTTTTTATAATTCAATTGATTTGTATTTTTATATTCTGAAGGTAAGTTTTACTCAGGAATTTAAAAAAAAAATGTAAAAAAAATTTACCATGGAACAAAATAAAAATAATAATTTTTACAAATTATAATTTCAAACAAATATGGTTTCGATGAAATATATTGTATCTTGTGAAAATAATTTATTTTGTTACTTTCCTTCGTTTGTTTTTCAAAAAAAAAATATTTTCTCGAGCTGCTGTCACTATAATGATACCGGATAAATAGTTGAGTACCTATTTTTATGAGTGCTATGTATGCAAATTTAGAAAAAGTTACCTATTTTGACTAAAAAAAAAACTATTTTTGTATCTATTTAAAAATATAAATAACTATTTTAGTATATATTTTAGAATTATATTTTATTTTGTCGAAAATGACAACCAAAAGTAGACCAAATAAATATTTCCTGCTAGCTGCGTAAATCTTTTATTGCAAAATAGCACCATCTTATACTTAAAAAAGACATTTATATAATCTTTCAGCAAACAGCAGCAAATGAATAAGCTGAGAAAGCATAAATTTATATTGTCATTTATAAATATCTTTTAATAGTAAGTATGTTTTCTTGTTTTTATTATTTAATATTTTTATTTTAATAAATTTGAGTATTTTTTTTATTTTAATGACTATTTTCAGTTTTTTTATCGACTATTTTATTTATTTGTTTATTATGACATTTTTTGTTTCTGTTATAACATTTTTTAATGACTATTTAGATAAATATTTCCAAGTTTTTAGTTACTATATTTCCGGTTTCTAATGATTACAAAATGTTGATTTAGTCTTTGGGAATTTTGTCGCAGATGATCTTATTGAAAGAAAAAACTAACAGACAAAAAAAGTATTTCGTTTGCTCAATAGATGTATATTCATTATTATTTGATATTGATTTTCTGAATGGATATTTAATATTTAAGATTTACATTTTTTTTAAACAAGATTTTTTTAGGATAAAGTTAGTTATATTTTTATAGAAAAAAAGATTTTTTAGTAAAGATAAAAAAAAAGATTTTAAATATTTATTATTTTAATAATATTAAAAAATGTAACTAAAAAAATAAAAAAGATCTTCTCATTAGGATAGCTTCTTACATTATTATTTACAAATACCAAAACGGTCGCCCGGAAGGGTACTTGCCCAGGATTTTTTAATTAAGTATCAAAACTGTATACATTTAAGTAAAAATATAAAACAGGAAAAAATACAGTTTACTGTGAATATTAATTAAAAAAAGTATTTCTATTACACTCAGTAAATAAAATGAATAGAGCTAATAATGCTCCCCGATAAAATAAATATCTCTCACTAAATGTTTTTTTGTGTTTATGTTCAAAGTTTTGTTTTAAATTATATTTAATTTTTGAACGCTTTACTGTGTGTATTGGGAGGTTGCATTTAGGTGGATTGAAATATAATTAATTACACATATTTTTTTAAATATTTGTGTTGTATATTGTCCGCCAAGTATAAAATACTCCTATCATTGATGATATATAGGCCATATTTAGGAAATGATGCAGTTTTGTTTATTTTTGTAGGATATGTACATTAAACTCACCCCTGAGATTTTTATGATACGAGTATTTTATCCTTAGTGGACGATATATAAAATATATTTTTATAAATGGACACAAAATCAATATTTTTTAAAGAGACATTAGCATACACATAGGCGTACTTATATCAAGAATAATTTATAATTTTTAAAGTATATGAGATAGCATAAACACAGGCTTTCTTTCTTTGAAGTTCCTTAACAAGATGGGCCAAAAAATATGTGAGAATACTATATCTTTGGGCCAAAACATAAAACTATCATTAGAAGTTGTATTTTCATTTTGTATCATAATAAATGCGGTGCAACTTGCAGCCTAGGAAAATGTATTATAAGAAGCACGTAAGCTATTATCAATATATCAACATTTATCACAATATTGGAATAATAATACATGGTTATCCAGTACACAAACCTATATTTATAAATTCACCACTATATTTTTTTGTTTAAGATTGAGATTTAGTCGAGACACACGTCGCGTCATCGACAACAATATCGATGTTAATAAATGATACTGGCGTGACATATTAGTGTTTCAAACAAAATTAAAATTACACAATATAAATTACCTACATTTTAGACTTTAGACAATCAGCCGCTCAAAATATTCTACGTTTTAGACCTTTTAGAAATTTTAAAACATTTTAATACACGATTTTCTCTTATAAAAACTTGTTTAATTTTTTTTTAAGCATATGATCTTAACCTTTAATTTCACGCTAAAATCAACAAATAATTCAATTTTAGGAAACACATGAAACATTTTAGGAATGTTTTAAAATGTCTTTAAGGTCTAAAAATATTTTTAGCTTGAATATAGCCGATTAAACCTCTGATATAAAAATTCTGCATTTAAATAGAAACTTGTGCATTAAATCAAGTGATCAATTTAATTTAAATGACTTTCAATATTGTGTTACATATATATGTAAATATTAAAAGTTCTCTCTTATTAAATTATAAATATTATTAAAAATGGTTTTCATTCTCATAGAACGGCCCAGCCTAAAATATCCCTTTTCAATAATATAGTAAAGTATCGTAAACTTTTTAAAATGTAAAATTTTAAATATGCGATATAGTTAGCAGCTTAAAATATTTGTAATTAAAAAACTATTTTTTTGTTATATCATTCAAAGTGCGTGCGTGTGTAGGTACCATTTCAAACCGATTTTAAAAATAGTCGAAAGTATAGAAATCTAAGAGCATCAAAGACTTAAATATTACAAACATGTCGAAGTGAAGCTTTTTTAAATACATTAGCGCTATCTTTTCTCTTCATAAGAGGAAAAAAAATGCACAATTTGATATCACGAATTAAAAATACATAATCCAATGAAAAAAGGCGGTGTTGAGAACAATAAGATTAATTCTTCTTTTAGAGGTTGAAAATTTAAGTTTTCTGTTTAAGTATGTGCGATGTTTTGTACATATCAATCTATACATTGTCAGACAAGTTCTATAATCGAAGTACATTTACAATAAGCACCCAAACATTCAATCAGAATATAGCGAACGTATTTGATTCATATGTTCCTAATTCACGGATATAAAGATTAAATTTTTAATCTTTATATCAAACACACAGAGTATAATTTACAGTTATAAGCTGTATAAAACCGTGATATAAGGTACCTTTATAGTCATACTGTCAGCGGCCTCCAAACAAACTTTGCGCACAAATCAAAGCAGCTTACGACAACGAAGTTTTAGAAACATTCTGATCCAGACTTATGGCTCTAGAACTTCCACAAAGAAATCCGAATCGGCTTTCATGGAATAGCTCAAGGCAAGACAAGCCAGATCGATAAAATTAGCACTAACGGCGTAAAAATGTAACAATACGTTGATAATATTGTTATCTACGACAGCGAAGCATATAATTGTTATATTTTTGCAATATATTTTTTTCTTACTGGTATTCGTTTTAAAAATAGGTAAACAGGCATGATTTTTTAGTTTTAGTAAAATTGCTTAAAATTGACCTTTTATATAATACCATTAAATTATGTAAGTAATATTTTATAAATTTTATAAAAAATAAAAAAATATATATATTAATATATAAAAAGCTGGAAATAAGGATTAGGTGTATTATCACCCTTATGAAGTTTATTCTTCCAATAGGACAGCTCTCGGAAGAACATTACTGCAGAATAGGATTTAACGTACGATGGACAATATGGGTAACTGGTACGAAGATATAGATTTGTCGTCTTTACCAAAAAGAACAAATTCTCTCCATTCTCTCCTCATGTCGGTTCTATCACCAAATCTACACATTTTAATTAACATACTTGGGAATAACGTTTGACTCCAAATGCCTGTTTAAAAATCATACCGAAGCCGTGAACAAAAAATGCAGCACGAGGATCAACTTTATGAGATCGATTAGCAGTTCCTGCTGGGACGCTCATCCAACATGCATATACTGATCTACACAGCAACAATTCTGTCCGTCATAAAATATGGTGCTATAACTCTCATAGGTTTGTCAAAATCTCGTTTTTAAAACTCCAAAGGATCCAATGGCGCGCACTACGAATATGCCTAGGATTAATAAGGACAAAACATACATCGACTATTGAGGTACTTGACATTCGTATGAAACAGGTCTCTCAGAAATTCGTCACCAAACCAATATCAGGACCTAGTAACATCCTCCGTCAAAGCCTCCAGAAGCTTAGTTACTCCAATCCAAATGCTCCACTTATAGCAATCGCAGCCCCCATAATTTCTCTGAATATCTCGGTAAACGAAAACGGGCTTTGCTGTCAAACGGAGTACTCAACCACCGTATTTTCATCTAAAGTTTTATGGACTATGAAATACAAACTAAGAGACGTCTCAAAACATCAACACGCAATATTTGTTAAAGTATACTTCCAAGAATGGATAAACACTTTACCTAGCGACACAATCATAGTTTATACGGACGTGTCAAAGATCGAAAATTCTTGCAGTGGCTCGGTATTCGCAAACTAAATTTGGATCGAAAAATTCCGGTTGCATAATCCGGCATCAGTATTTGAGTCAACACTCACAGGAACAATATAATAAATTGCCCACTTAGTGAACACTGCGGAGAATATGATACAGTGGATCATGTTTTGTGGACATGTCCGGCAAGACTCCATAGCAGGCCACCATTCTATACCCAGCTGTATCAGCGAAAATATTCTAATTTGGCTTTAAGTTGAAATATTAGAATTATTATAATTGATGTCTTTATCATTTGAAGTACATTAGTCTGTTCCCCACTAGCCCCACTAGCCCAATTCTCTAGGTTTCCTAGGGTTTCTTCACTTTTTTTAAAAAAGGTACAGGTTTTAGCATTATATTTCAGTAATTTGTTACTTGGGGATCTTCTCCCCACCCTATGAGCAATGTCTCTGTTTATATTTTATCGTCAATATTTACTCAATCAAATAACTAATTCCAATGAATAGAATGAGTTGCTGACTCAAGCGTTGCATAATTTATTCTAGAAGAGTTTCTATAGTAATGATCTTTTAGTTCTACAAAAACAAATTACACACTACAACTTGGAGAAGATTTTCAAATAATTTTGCATTGTATCCCGTTTTTACCAGCAACTTTAACCCCACCTAGAACGGAATCCATCGTAAAAATTTAAATCCGCGTAACGATTCAATCTTTTTGTATAAGCTGCAATTATTAAAATGACACCAATTAAGGGTATTTGATGTCATTATGATTGCAGAGTTAATTACTATAGTAGGTTTGGAATACAAATTATTAGGTATTAAAGACTTAAAACATGATTTTTATTTATTTATTTAAAGTTTCATTGCTGTTTTAGAGATAGTCCAAGAATAACATTGTGTTTGATTCCTAAATTATCAAACTTTCGCAATCTGAAAACAAATCTAGTACATGCATTTAGAATACGATTTAAAATTGATGTTTTTTATATGACAACATAGCAACTAGATCATAAAATAGCAAGGTAGAGCGCGAATTAAAAATGGACGTGTTTTTGTAGAAATTTATCGGCTATTAGTCCATAGACTACGTAGTCTAGCAAATATTTATGATGATATTGCTGTTGTATGATTTGTCCAATTTAGTTTGTTGTCAACTAGTTAATTTTATTTATATTTAGTTCTGTTAGATTTGGTAGGACTGAATGTCGTGACGGTGCAAATACAATGGCTTGGGTTTTTTTTTGTTTGTTGGCAAATCATATTGAACATTAAAAATAGGATAGGACAATAGGATAAGCCCTGGGGGACACCGTAAGAGACTGAAAAAAAATGTGATAGACTTCCAGCAATGTCAACACATTGATAACGATCACTCAAATAACTATCAATAAAAGTACACGCGGACGTTGAAAATGAAAACTGTGATTTTAATTTATTACATAGAACAGAATAGGAATGAAAATTATTTAAAAGGCTTTGTCTTGAAAGATGTTCGTCAATCTTATTCTTCATAATCGTCTCCAATACTTTTGTCAATGCAGGAAGGATACTAATGGGACGGAAATCTTTTAGCTCAAAAGATCGATTATTCTTGTGGATTGGGATAACTCAAGCAATTTTCCAGGATTTAGGAAATGTTAAAGACATAAGACAAAAATTAATGATATGTAACAGGTAAGGAGCATTTACAGGTACAAAACTTTTACAAACAAAATTGTAAAGTTATCAATACCAACGGAGGATGGTGTTATTTTGGACACGATAAGGATTAAATCAGTCATTGATATTAGGTTGAAGAAAAAGTTGAGTGTAACGGAACTAACATTAGTTTGAAGAGGGCTAGGTGAGGATATAATTTGAGTTACAGTAGCAATGGATGAAATTGTGTACTCATTAAAGCTGTTATTAGAACATGGGGAAGTGTTGTTACGCCACAATACGCTAGACGGAAGGTTGTGTTTAAGAAGTGGTAAGAATATTTTTGTTTTGCCTTGCCTATTGCTAGTGTTACTTTATTCCGAAGTATTTTTAATAAACAAAATTTTGCCTCAGTGATGTAAAAAAATTAAGCATGGAATAGATAAATATAGCTTGCTGGGAAAAAATCCTGAATAGTTTGCAGATTTTTGATAAGACAAATAGCAAATTCGTTCGTTGCGGCACTCCAAGATTACTACACCAAAAATGATGGTATTAATTAGTCGCAGTTATTGGAAAAACGCAACAACATTAAAATTTGAATAACAACTCATTTTGGGAACGCATTCCAATTTGTGTAATCACTAATAATATTCATAGTACGTAGAAAAAAATAATTCAAATATAAAATATGTGTAAATAATGTATGGTAATAATATCGATGAATATTTATTATTATTGGTGCGCATTTTGTCCAATGCTCAGACGAAGAAGACTCCCACTCAAAGCTCCTGATGGGCTTGCTAAAACTCTCTAGCTTGTAGAGTTCGTTCAAATCTCCAATCCTACGTACACCACCACTCTCATCAGCAGCCAAATGCACAAATACGAGGCCATTTATCATGTACACTGAATTTCTGACTACCTTTTTAATTTTTTTCTCTCTTTGTAAATGATCTGGTTATGTTGGGTAAGATTATCCCCAACATAGATCCGCTCACTAGCACTGAATCTAATATGGCTTGTATTAAGGTTACGAATGGCGAAGTAACCCTCTAAAAAAGCTTTTCTTTTTTCAAAATCCCTAAACGTGAGAAGGCTGATCGTAATCCATATTTACCATTGAAACGTGTGATCCTTGTATAATCTTCCGATCGGTAATCCAGACCAATGGCTTTCAGAATTTTGTATAATAGCTCTAACAAAATGTCTCTGGTCTCTGCTTCTAGTTAAGGGACACCTCTTAAAAGCTCGTCGCTTCTGTTCATTCTACTGGAAACTTTTCCGACGTCTGTTTTGGTCTCCGATTAAAATGATTGTACATCTTGTAGTACGTTTGCAAGACTTCCATCAACGTGCCGTTTCAAGCTGGACATCTTTACATGCATTAAATAGCTCATTGTTGCCAATTCTAACCGTAATTCAGTTTTAAACGACTCCAGATTAGAACTTACTCCAAGTAAGTTCTCATTCATCGTGTCTTTCTTCCTCAGCAGAATTCCAATTGATGATTTATCAATTGCATCCGGAGGGTCATATCCTGGGGAAATTATAGCAAATGCTAGAATTTTATTTCATAATCCATCATGTAAAATAAATTTCTGACCAAAGAAAATTGTTAATGTTTGAATTTCTAATTAAATTATCGATATTTGTCCAGTCAAAATAATGTGGTTGGTATCCGATACCTTAAGGAATATATGTGGAGCATTTACAGTCAACACGTAATCTTCTAAAATAAATGTCTGTCCAAATAAATATTTGAGGTTACCACATCTGATTATTTATTGATGTCCATCCACTAATTATTTTTTTGGTTTTCATCCGAATCTTTTAGGGAGAACATTTGCAGATAACATCATCTTGGCATCTTGTAAATTTACTTTCTGACCAAACAAAATAAAAAAACAGCAATATTTTTAATTAATATTATTTATTTTTACAGTATATACACAATAATAAATATAATTCATTTTCTTATATTTTTTTTACTAATAGTACATCATCAATATTATCATTTAAAATATTCAAGTTGAGAGCGTTCAAGTTTCTTAAAGTAATATGGTATTTTGTTCTGCTATATAAATTCTAGTCTCAGCCTAGAATTGTACTCGCGATTTGTTACGATAAGCGGGTTTAATTATGTATATTATTTGTATCTATATAGTGTTTTGCAGTCACACAGTGTGGCATACGAACTTATTGACATTTGCTCGGAATTTGTCTCGCCATTGTATACCATAGTCTTGTGACGGGAATGAAATCATTTTTTTTATATATTGAACTAGTTGAGAACTTAACTAATGACCAGCGCAGGCGTAGAAAATTCAAATGAGTATTACAATGTGATGGGCACAGTTTTACATGCATAATGAAATTGGCTAGCACGATTTAGTTGTAATTGATTGGCGGCAAATGGTGTCCACATTTTGGGAAGCCTGGTGGCACTGGGGGCAGATCTGCTTGCGTTCCTATGTGAATGACTAAATTCATGCCGATCAAGATATGGAACTGGAAGTGACAATGGAATAACCAGAAGCCTAAGGAAAATATCGAGTTTAGATTGTTAGAAATGCTTTTAAGTTTATAGTGAATAGTTTGTATGACCTGGATTGTCAGCTCGGAAGCGAAGCACAACATATCCGTTGTTAGGCACAGCTATGGTATCCTTAAGTGGAGGATGACCGAATTGACGATGCAACAAGCCTCTGCGATCCAAGTCGAGGGCATGCTTGAGATTGATTTTCTTTACATTCGTATCTGGAGAACGACCCATACCGATCACATGGAATGAGGTGCCGTGCAAATGGAAAGGATGGCTAAGATTCGTCTGTTGTACTGTGAAAATAATAGAATTTATTTTAGTATTTTGCTATTTATGAATTAAGATTAAATTCTGTATACCTTCATCAACCAGAACCACTTCCACGATGGCATTGAGCGGTATGTCCACCTTGTGTGTGCACATGCAGTTCATGCCACAGTCTGGAGGCCGATTGTCACCGTTGCAGAACTGCTCCGCAGGAATGTCCTCCAGCTGCGAGATCATCGGTGCGGGCGGAGAGACGTAAGAGATTTCATCGATCAGCGAAATAAGATGATCACCACCTGGAGCCACCAAGAATCGATTGTATGTGTTTGGCTCGAACAGTTCTTCGGGACGATAGAAGAAGAATCGGAAGGGCAAAAAGATCTTGACATCTGGTCGTTCGACGAGGGCGCTCTTGTCGCCTTCCTTGGCGTTCTTTAGATTGCTCACGCACACGGCATCGGGTCGCTTTCGGTCACATATTGCGTCCAGTGGGTTCATTACCTATTAAATCAAATATGTGTTATTTTAGTTTAAAAATATATTTAATCTAAATACTATAAAGTTTTTTAAATTATTCTTTTTTTTACATTTTTACAGAATATATTTTGGGATTTAGACAATTGATAAATATTTAGAAATTGATAACCGTTATATTTACATGTTACTTACCAAATGACGGCATTTTTGATCTTTATACATAGTTCGAATTTATTGGTAAATGTCTCATTGTTTGTACACTGTAATATATTTTAATGGGTCACGTCAAAAGTATTTGTTTTTTTTTGGTATTTGGAAAGGTTTGCAAAATTACAATCCATTCTGTGTGGTACAGGTGTTAAAGGGTTGTCGGTATTTGTTGTTGTTGTCGACATATTTAATATTTACACCTTAAAACAATTTTGTAAAATACATTTATTTATATTTTATCTATATAGTATGTATATATATACAAACACTTTTCAATAACATTTAAAGAAAGTATTTCAAATTGTCTACGCTAAAAAACTATTTAAAATTAAGTATGTATATTTTAAGTGTTAAATAGAGGTGTTGTAGTTAATAATAGAGTATTTTTTTATACATGTATATATAAAGAAAGATAGAGAGAAAGAGAAAGAGAGAGAGTATGGTTAGCGTAGGAGTATTGAAGTATATGATAGTTTTTGTTTTTACTGTTATCCGTTTTTGAGCTGTTGTTACAATTCATTGGATGTCATTCGTCATTCGTCATTCGACTAGCATAATGACGGACGTCCATGTCAATGGTGCATATAAATTTATAAATAATAAATGCCGGAAGATTAAGAATATTTGATGAATATTTCTGAAAAAAATATATTAATATCTTTATCCCAAATGTAAGTCACGTTGGTTGTGCTATTTTACACGTGATAAATATACTTTAATTTATAATTTCTCTCTAAAGATGCAATTCAATTAGCAAACCAACGTAAAACTTTATTGTAATAAGCGGGGCGACTGCGGTTAACTGACAACTTCAAAAAAATAATCAAAAGTCGGCAAACATGGAAATCGATTAGCTTATGACTAGAAGTTGTCCGTTAACAGCTCAGCCATGTTCTAAAGTGAAATTCTTGCAACTGACGGAAGTGCTGCCACCTGTGTGTGCGAGTGTTAAACAAAACAAATGGAAGTAATTATTGCATTGGATTTCCTATCAACGCACCAATATAGAACAAAACAAAAAGTCCATAAACAATGAAAAGAAAATATACAAATAAAATTATGGCGGTCCGCATCATTTTTCTGTTTCAGGAAGTTTACACAAATGTCGATGAATGATTACCACACAAGTGTGGATAGTGTGGAGACCTTTGCAAGTGTCCAAATATACTATATATAATACTTGTATATGAAACGTATTTTCGTTGCAATTATTTACACTAATATTATACATAATATAAAATACATATATATAAGATTCATTCGTCTATACGTGTGCTTTTCTTTCTTCTTCTTCTTTTCTTTTCTTTTTTTTAAATAAATATCTTAAAAACAATTAATTATTGTGAAAATGAATGACGTAATGGGATGCAAAATTAATGAGCTAAATGTGTTTGCAATCAGCGGCGATTGCGATTAAAATGTCTACAGGGAGATTTTATCTGGTTGTGTGGTGTTTTTTTTTCGAGGACTCAGTTTATCGGAATTTGCGGTAAGTGGTCACCGCACGTAGGGAAACCTGGAGGAACTGGTGGCAGATCGGACTGTGTGCCGACTTGCAGAATGAGATTCATGCCAATGACAATGTGGTACAAGAAATGGCAATGGAACAGCCAGAAACCTAAAGAGATATTCGATAATATTTTGAAAATTTAGAAAATGTAAATCTAGCCGGTTTCAATGATAATAAATCTTACCAGGATTATCGGCACGGAATCGCAGCACCACATAACCATTGTTCGGTACCGCAATTGTGTCCTTAATTGGTGGCAGATTGTATTGCCTGTGCAAGAGACCTCTTCGGTCGAGATCCAGAGCGTGCTTCAAGTTAATCTTCTTAACCGACGTGTCCGGCGATCGGCCAATACCAATGACATTCATTCCGTATCCGTGCAAATGGAACGGATGACTAAGATTTGGCTGTTGTACTGTAAAAAGAAAAAAGAAAATCAGTATAAGAAAAATGATTATAATTTCCTATAGCATATTTTAAAATCTTATAAATATACCTTCATCTACGAGTACGATCTCAACAATGGCATTCAGAGGAATGTCAATTTTATGCGTGCACATGCAGTTTGGACCGCAGTCAGCTGGTCGATTGTCACCGTTACAGAACTGTTCGGGATTGATTTCATTGTACTGGGACGTAAGTGGGGCAGGTGCGGACAGGTACGAGATCTCATCAATCAGTGAGATTACGTGGTCTCCAGTGGGTGCAACTATACATTTATATATTATTAATAAATCTGTTAAATATGTATAAGTATTCAAATTACCCAAGAATCGATTGTAGGTGTTGGGCTGGAAGAGCTCTTCAACGCGGTACAAGTAGAATCGGAAAGGCAGGAAGATCTTCACGTCGGGCTTGTCTTGAAGTACGGCACGGTCCACGGGCTTTGCATTCTTCAGTTGACTAACGCAAATTGCGTCATCGCGTTCTCTGTTACATTGGGCATCCAATGGGTTCATTACCTAATCGGGGAGGTGATGAAAACTTGGACAAAGAAAGCTAATGTGCGGCTACGATACCAACCCCTCCCCCGCACATTAGCCAAGTACTTATTTACAGAAATGTTATCGGTTGTCGGTTGAAGCGTTTCGAAAATGATAATACAATAAATATATAATATATATATACAAACAAAATATAAAATACGAAAATGTTGAGGAAAAATGAAGTTGATCAACATATTCGATGTTATTTAAAAAGATAATAGGAAAACGTTAACTAAAATTATGTTCTTTGTACACATTGTTTTGATAATTATTTACAAAATTTTTACATCTGTACAAAATGTAGGCTGCAGTTCACTTTAGAGCCCACTACCTCCGCAAAATCTTTCTTAAGTTGAGGGGTTTATAGTTTAAAATTGATTCTTTTTAAATTATTGTTGGGAGTGTTTGTTTAAGGACGATTTTATTTCAAAGGCGTAAACTTTTAGGAAAATCATCACGCCATTGTTCGTGCTTTTATTCCTATCCTTTTAATTGTATTTTTTTGCTAAACTTTTACTTATTGTTTGATACTTTTTAGCTTATTATATTTTAATAGTAAAATATACATTATAGAATTAAAAATAGCATGATGCATCAAACATTAATTTTTTACGATGAAATGGATTGCTTGATTTATATTTTTGTAGTATTGTGCTTAATTCGTGCTTCGTAAAATAGCATTAAAAACATCTAAAAGACTAGTAGAAATTAAAATATACCAGGAAATCGAAAGGAGTAGATATTATTGCCATTTCTTTAAAAAGTTCTTCAAACATGGATTTTTATTTAATTTACTGACTCAATGGACGCAAACACAATTATGTTTGTACCAAATATATTATGTATATCACAAACATGCGGTTTATATTAATAGAAAATAAAAAATTGTTTCATTCTAAACATTGTGACAAATATTGTTTTATTCTATTTTGTTCTCGAAAATATAATATAATTTAAACAAACATACATAATTTCAAGATTCTTTCAGAAATTATAATAATGATTTTGAGAAATTTATTATATTTTTTTAACTTTATTTCTTTCCGTGTAGTTTACTGTCTTTAAACAACACTTCCCTAAAAAACACTCCTTCCAAAACCATTTATACAAGGGCATATGTTTAACTATAATCCCCGCTCTCACATAAGGGAGATTTTGGGATAATAACACCATTTCTTTATAATGGTAACCTCCATTACATTCCATTTTTAGGTGGGGCGGCACTAAAGTGAATATTTGCCCAAAATATCTTACAAACACGCACGATCTATTTGAATGAATGTACTCACCACTCCCTGAGGAATACCGACATCATAGCTTGGTGCTGGTGCACCGGGCTGGTAGGGTCCACGAGCGTATCGCAGAATGGCCAACTGTTGTACTCGTTTAATACCGCACTCTCCAAGTCCACGTAGCTGTACCCAGTACGCTCCAACGGGCTGGTCAGCAGTGATAACAAAGTCGTAACGTTCACCTGATTCAAAAACGTGGAATTCGAATTTTGATTTTTTAACAAATTATAGAAAAAGATATGGTTTACCAGAGAATGAGATGATCGTGTTCACTTGTACTGGATGAACGGGCTCTCCGTCGGTCGCGATAACAGTCATACCGTGTCCTTCGATGGTGACCTGAGCCGGGCAAACCGAGGCGAACGCATTAATTAAACGGAATCGATACCGACGACCCGGTGTGATTGTGAATATTTCCAATGGTGTATTTGTCATGAAACCGGTGTTAGGGTCACGGAACTGTCCACGACCATTGATAAGCATTGACTCAGGATCTTGACCGGTGTTGACGGCCAAGCGACCAGGATACCGCTCGGCAGCGTCCTCGTGCAACCAATCACTGATCAGCATGATGTGCGTGGTCAAATCAAAGTCATACAAATGGGAGTTTGGATCACGAGACGGTGGCTGACGTACGATGACACTGCCGTACAGACCATCGATTTTCTGCAGACCTGTGTGAGCATGCCAGAAGTGCGTGCCGGCGTTACCTGTCCATTGGTATCTAAAAAGTATAAGTCATTTCCGTGTGAGCGTTTTTCGAAGCATGATATGTATTTTGAAGTGGTAGCAAAGTGGCGTCAGGATCAAGATCGTTATGTTATATATGTAAGACGCCAGAGGTCTAAGTTTGCTAGCTAGTATGGGCATGAAATTAATAAAATAAAGATTGATCTATGTTCACGGTCCCCTATGGTACCATGGGCCCTATGTCTAAGTCAAACCGACATAAAGCCCATGGGCCTTATTTCCGAAACGAAGCGGATTAAAGGTTTTAAACTGACATAAAGCTCAGAAGACCTAATTCAAAAACGAAAGGGTCATAGGGACCATGCACTTTTCTTTAAAAAAATAATTTATTAATTTAATGAAATGCGTATGTATAGCTTTTTGTTATTTGTAAAAAAATTCACCAGCTCACGAATGCTATAGACGCATATTTTTCATTAAAAAAATATTTAATTGAAATGAAGACTGATGGGCCTTATGTCTGTTTTAAACGGACATAAAAGTAGATGGGACTTATTTTTCATTAAAACAGACATAAGGTCCATCTGGATTATGTTCGTAGGATCTATGTAAGTTCCAATCAGATATAAGGCCCATTTCCGTAATCTTTATGTCAACCCATACATCATACATAGGAAGTATGGCAATTTTAACGAAAGTTTTAATTATAATAATACCTATGGCGTAGAAGCTTACAGAGCTTTACAGAGCTTGACAGAGCTTTACAGAGCTTTACAGAACTTACAAAAATGTATAATTATTATTTACAATTCGTCTCTTTTTTACCTGAACGTATTTCCCTGTTGAATCGGACACTGCGTTACGAATGGCACTCCGTCGTAGTACTGCGATCCACGTTGATGAATACCGTGCCAGTGAATGGTAACTTCCATGCCTTCCATGTGATTCTCGACATCAATTACTACCTTGTCGTTTTCGCACACCTGTATACTGGGTCCGGGTATCATACGATTGGCCGTTAGCACACCACGTTCGACGCCATCGGCGAGAACGCACTGACAATGACTCCAAACGGTGTTGGTGGCATTCGGAGTGCATACTTGACACGCTCTGCAAGTACATGTATAATTAATATAATTAATATATATACACAGAAACAGAAATTGATACATCAAGCAATCAAGCAACTTTCCATTTTATGTCTATTACTTTTTTTCTCTACAATTTATGTGGATGTGATTATATTTAACGATTGTATTTATCAAGCGATTATCTTCAATAAAGCTTTGCTTAAACAGCATGCGGGTTAATTTATAGTAGTTATATGTACTTACGCTCCCAACACGGTGTAGTATTCAAGTGTGAAATGATAGTAGCAAATTCGTGGTGGTTCTCCTTCGCGACAGGCTCTGGCGCACTCATCGGGTGCAGACAGACTAGGGTTTCGTCGAAGTTCAGCCGTTGCACTGGTGGCAAAATCTAAATGCCGGAACGGTGATTTCGGATTGACACCAACAGCTGTGGGTACACCGGCCACCGAAGCTGCTCCACTACTGCTACTGCTGCCTATGCTTGGCCGGGATCCAGACTGAGGACGCTGAATGCCACTGCTTAGCGAGGGATGTGTTTGAACGAGTCCATGAGTGGCTGAGAAGAAATTACTGTTGTCCAGGTGAGCATCGCCGGGTGTGGTCAACGAGTGCTGTCGCCACCAGGAAGCTGAGGTGGATTGATCGGATTTGTCGGCTTCTGAAAATGTATAAAAAATTGATCTTGAATATTTCTGTATGTTAAAGTCTTTTCAATAAAATATATACCATTTAAATTATGCGTATCAAATATTAAATCAATTAGCATAATTTAACATCGGCTTAAGAAAAACCGAACTCCAACAGACAATGTCACGTGCGAACATTATTAATATGCGTAAAGATCCG
The DNA here is from genome assembly GCA_010015015.2 of Bolitophila cinerea. Classification (NCBI taxonomy): domain Eukaryota; kingdom Metazoa; phylum Arthropoda; class Insecta; order Diptera; family Mycetophilidae; genus Bolitophila; species Bolitophila cinerea. The sequence goes on from JAAAKO020017544.1 coordinate 27,757, forward strand.
GTTTCGGAATGTATAACCATTATGGATATCCGTGTTAAAATATGACGCAACTTATATATAGTGCACCTGATGCACACGTGTGTCGCTTGTGCATACTTGTATTGTAATATTGCCGTATTTATTTTTATTATATTATTTATATTATTTATAAAAAACAATATAATACATTTTGAGTGGACACGAAGGTAATGGCTTGAGAATTTTTAAATTGTGACTTTCGGACAAAATAAATAAATTGCAACGTTACTTATGTTGTGGTAGACTCAATCAAGTTGATAAAAACAAAGGGCGGAAGTATACAGTAGAGTAAAAATACCAGAAGGTTGTTTTTGTTCTCATATACGTCAGCTTTTGGTATTTCTGATAATATAAATTTAAGTTTACATTTCGTTTATTAGAGATTATCTTCAATCTTTAAAAAAATTGTTAAATTCTTCTTTTTATTAGATGGTATTTTTATTTTCAAAATCGTAGTTGTTTTGTTAATGATTTTTTTTGCTACATTTGGTTGATACTGAAAGAAAAGAAGATCCCTGCTCGTATTTCTATATAAGTATGTACATTTGTTTGTATTTTATAAATTTATTTAGTTTGCTTAATTTGCTTAATTTAATTTTATAAATTAAATTAAGAAGAGTTTTTTATCTTTTTAAAATAAGACATCTAATAATTTAATTATTTCAAAATTTTCCTTTCCTTTCAAGTTCTCAGTCTAACCTAAGACAACCTTTTCTGTCTGTCTAAAAACAGTAAGAAAAACAAAAAGGTTTATGAAATTTTGACAATTTACAAACAAGTAATATTTTGTTCTTTCATTTTTTTTAAATTAATTATACGTAATTCACAATATGTTTGAATAAAAATATATTCAGAAGCATTATTTAACGTTTTATCCAAATTCTTCAATTATTTCACCCAATTATTGCTTAAAGAATTTGAAGCTCTCCGATTTTTTTTAAATTCTTTTAAAAATATGTGTATACATAATATTTATATATTACGTAAAAACCATATTAATTTTTTAATCCGTCTATATTTGATCACTGGCTACAACTTTAGGTTTTTTAGAATTATATGAGCATTTTTTCAATTCCTATCTCAAGTATTAGGCGATTTAAGATGAATTTTTTCTTCAGTCCATATATTGTTAACTGACATAAAATTTACCTTGACACCTTTTAAATTATAGATATCTTTTTTCTGTCTATTTGAGAATTTTTTCTCTTACCAATAATTCAGCGCCATTATTAAAAAACAAATTTCAGACTGAGTACTTAAAATGTATTTAGCAAAATATACTGAATATATTTTTTAAGAAAATTTAAAGAGATTAATAAGATTAATAATTAAAAAAAAAAAATATTTAAAAAAATATTTAAAAAAAATATTTTTTATAATGTATTGTTTTTCTTATACAAAATACACGTTTTTTTATTCATTTGTGTTAATGGTGGTCGATATTTTAGTATTTAATTTAAAGCTTTTTTATAGTTGTTTTACAAATGCAATTTAAAACTGAAATCGAAATATATTTTTTTTGCAATATTTAATTGAAATTTCATACTGTTTTTTGTGTTATACAAATTGAAAGAAAAAGAACAAAATCCCCACAAAATTTTGAATTTGGGGATTTTGTGTTTTAGGATTATATTTTTGGAGATTTTGTGTTTGGGCGTTTTGAATTTGGTGATTTTTTTTATTTTTTTTTTTTTTCTAACCCAACCCTTTATTATTTGTATAGGGAGACGTTAAGTCAGGGAAGTATGGTCCCAAAGACAACAAGGACGAAGCTGAGCACAATTACCGAGCAGTTATGAGAAATCTAAGGGCTCTCTAGGCAAAGGAAATATTTGGAAATATTTGGAAATATTTGGAAGAAATTAATTTATGTAACATTTATTTTAAAATTAAGTTATTTTTTAACCATTTAATTTAAAATATTAAATTTTAACAAAAAGGAAATTTTCGGAATATCTACTGACTATATAAACTATATGTTGTTTGTTTTGTGTTTTACAGAAAATCCATTATTTTTAAAATGCTCATATTTAACGAACGGGCAGGATATTGCAGCCATTTTTTGTCCTTGTAAACCTATTTTTATAATAAAATAAAATGACGTCGGCATGACTCTATATTAAGAACTAAAAGTATATTTAATGTTAGATTAATTTTGAATTATTATGATTTATGTGATATATAGAATTTATTTCGTTTGAAGCATAAAAAATGTTTTATAAGAATCATTTTACTGCATCAATATCTACCAAAAGGTAAATAAAACAGATTTTTTTTAATATAATGGAATTTATATTTTTTTTTTTAGACTTTGCTTTATCGAGTTTAATAAAACGCGTACTGTGTTATTAATACTCCAAGCCCGAACTTGTTCAAAATTTAATAAATCAAATTAGTTTACACTGCCTAATAAATATGTTAAAGTGATACTGATTTTATAGTATATACCCGTTTATACATTTCAGAATGTAGCTCAATAACTGCAAACTCGCCTCCGTAAATAGCCTTCATTAAATATGTGTCGTTAATTAGTTATCACACTTTTCTTATCGGGTTTGAAGCCTAAATACAAAAGGCCTTTGGAAAACTTGTTATTCTCTTAAAAAGCAGTCCTTATATAATTTATGTATGTTTATAGTGTTTGTATCTAAACACTCTGGCAAAGTAATTATTACGCTCCTTAAAAATGTAATTTTATTTCATATTTTGACAATTTTAAATGTTTAGCTAAAACATTGGTATTTTAACTAATACGAATACTAAAATATTACGTAGTAACATGCGCGTTCTTTGCGGCATGAGCGAAGTTGTATGTGTCTTGCCAAATGAGTTTGTAGAGTTTCTGTTTTTATATAAATAGTAGTATCTACTTAATATATATAGATATATATTTTCTAAATGGTATGCGTGCGAAAGAGCACCACTACAACATGTTCTGAGTATACTATACTATAAATACTATCCTTGAAAATTGGTTTTGGATCTATGAAATCAATCGTGTTATTGGCATATGTGTTTGTGTTAGCTCTTTGTTAATGATCTTTAATAACATTTACCACGAACTCATTTGAGCGGTTTTGCGTTATTTCTCTATATATATACACTTATTTGTGTGCAATGTTCAACACGAGAGTACCTTATAAGATTCGGACATGTTTCGTTGTGAGCATAGATTTTATCAACATCACACAACATATATAAATAAATATATATATTTATGTTAACACCAAGAATAATGCATATATACCAAATAGACATATATGTATGTGTATAAATCTAAGACATATATGTAGGTAGACATATATATACTATATTTTATTATAATGCGCTAAGTGTTTGACCTTATATAGTTGTTGTAATATTTAACGAGTGCAACAGCAAACCACGTAATAATCAAATAGAGTTAATACCTAGTATTTTTTTGTACTTGCATATGTTATACAACGATCGTATACTTATACTGGCATATATACTAAAACATTTTGTCATTAGCTGTTGTTTTTGTTGTTGTTGTAGTTCTGCTATACGCTTATGACACCGTTTTTTGAGATCTGTATTTTATTCTTTTTGTATCTTGCCGACGCGAGCGACTTAAACAAAGATTTTTTTGGATTCTGTTTAAAATTGCACATAAACTATAATAAGCACATAATCGTGTATTAAAAAAAATATAGATCAAAGTAATTTATTCTATCTATTTATTTATCTCTGTGATAGACCTTAATTGCGATTTCGAGAAGAAATTGACACCGTGCGCATATCTTACACATATATTTATATATATAGATTGCGTGATATTGATTTGTGGCGTTCTGTCACAAATATATAAATATACTTGGCGACAATCTGAGATGTTGGTGCACGCGTGCCGACATAAATCGGTCACCGCTCAATTATAGAAACACACGGCAGCAGCAGCAGCACAGGTGATCTATACGAAACGAGGTGTATAATCAACCGCATCAATCATATATTTAACTGGTTTAATTTGGCGACGCGCTCGCGCACCTGTTTTTAGCTCGTGAGAGTTACCAATCGACTTGGATTTCAGACTACACAAAGTCATTTATCACGAAGTGTATATATATACTCGTATATTATGTATTTTGGACAATGAATTTAAATGCATTATTTCAAATATATTGTGTAAGTCTGTCAATCAAGCTCATGATCATGTGAGCATAATGACAATATCAAAACACGCAATTATTCAAATTTAAATACATATAAAACAAAATCGAACGTAGTATCTATTAGGTGTAATCTAAATTCAGCTTCAATTATTATAAAAAAACCACTGCCTAACTTGATAAACACTTCAAGTATTACAGATGTTATTTATTCAATTAAGAAATAATAAAAGAGTGAAAACGGAT
>JAAAKO020017545.1:0-15833 GCA_010015015.2 Bolitophila cinerea
ATCTTTAAAACCAAGATTGGTAGCAGTGGCAACATAGACAGGTACAAGGCACGTCTAGTTGTGAAAGGGTGCTCGCAACGCAAAGGAATCGACTATGCCGACACATTTTCGCCAGTAGTCCGGTATTCATCGATCAGATTTCTCATTGCTATGGCGGCAAAGCACAATCTCGATATAGACCAGTTGGATGCTGTCACAGCGTTCTTGCTGGCTGATTTGAAGGAAGAGATCTACATGGAACAGCCATATGGTATGCACGATGGTACCAAACGAGTTTGTTGTTTGAAGAATTCGCTTTATGGTCTTAAGCAAGCGAGTCGAATATGGAACGAAAAGCTAGGTAGACTGTTATTGCATGCTGGGCTTAAATGTTCAAAAGTAGATACCTGCATTTATTACCAAGTCAATAAAACTGATATTCTCATCATTGCTGTGTATGTCGACGACCTGCTAATTTTCACCAACAGTCAAAAATTGAAGAATCAGATCAAGCAGCAACTTATGTCGTCGTTCAAAATGACGGATAGCGGGGAGGCTAAGTTCGTATTAGGTATGCACATTGATCGAGATCGTCGTGCTGATTCCATAAGTATGTTATCGACCAACATAAGTACATTGAGGAAGTACTGGAGAGTTTTAACATGGCGGACAGCAATCCAGTTAGTACTCCGGTATATATGAACGAAGGAAATGTCACCAAACTATGTAGCAAGCCAAGAACGGATGAGTCGATCGCATATCAAGAAGCAGTAGGCAGCGTGCTATTTGAGGCTCAGGTGTCGCGGGCCGACATACAGTTTGCTGTGAATATAGTTAGTCGATTTAATCAAAACCCCGGCAAACCACATTGGAATGCTGTGAAGCGTATCATGCGCTATCTGCGAGGTACGACACACAAAAAACTGACATATGGACATCACAGTAATGCAGAGCTGCACGGATTTTGCGATGCGGATTGGCAAGTGATGTGGCGCACAGACGTTCTGTGACAAGCTACGTTTTCCTGTAACAAGGCGGAGCAATCACTTGGAACTCCAAGAGCAACCAACTGTTGCACTTTCAACGACAGAAGCCGAATATATGGCAATGTCACTAGCAACACAGGAGGCAATCTGGCTTCGAAATTTATATAATGAGGTTTTTGGCGAACGGGAAAAGATTATGGAGATAACAAATCTGCTCTATCCTTAAGTGATAAATCAAGAACTTTTCATCCACGCACAAAACAGCAGAAGGAAAATTTAAATATAAAACAATGCACAAAAAAATATTTTCAAATTCGTGCCAACATCCTCACGAGAACTGTAAAAGGAGAAGTGTATAATAAATTCTTAGCTTTATTCGAATTTAAAAATTTCCTTCATAAACCTATATTGTGTAGTACGCCACCTGGTGGTAAATAACAATATTATCTTTCGTTTATCTGATATTGGAAGTGCAACACACACGAAATATTTACGCCAACTATTGTGGTAAAGCTTTTAGGTTCAAGTTCATTACATCTATCCAAGCTTTTACTATATATCCTTCTATAATTCTCAAATTTAACGAAAGCATCAGTATCACCAGTTGCGCGTGTAGTCCTTGCGCTACTCTTCACTAGATGGCAGTCACATCAACAAGTTCTGCATGTGTCCGCACTGAATATCCCCTGGAATCCCCTCACAATCATTCCAGTACATACCGAATACGAGTAAAGCGTCAATCAAATGATAAAAGGACATTTTCATCAGTTACGTGTCTGCTGTTGCGTCGGCGGTCGGCAAAACATTCACAAACGCGTTCCACGATAAGCATTTCGTTCCCCAAACCGAATTTTTGATTACGTGTATGTTTAGAAGTAGATTGTATAGATTGTCGAGATAACGCGGTGGTCGGCATTCGTTTACGTATGACGTTGGATTAGTTTGCGTAACTGTAAATGCAAATATTCTTGTGATTGCAATCAGGAAGTTTGAGCTTACCTTCGGTTCCACTGTGGCGCGCCGTTTACGAGTGTTTACAATTTTCATATTATTTATCGAATAGTGATTGCAATTTGTGAGGATAAAAGACATTCTCATTAAGTGTTCTATATTTATCGAGTTCCAAGAAATAATTATATTATTTTATTTTTTATATTTTGGAAATGCTATATAAATAATAAAGGAGTATTGTGTCTGTGTTTGTGCGCATGTGTTTGTGTGCTCCTTTGAGCGAGTGCTGATTCGCGATAGAGTGTTGTCAACGTGTTGGCTCGACTGGGATTCCCGCGGCCTAATCGGGCCGCGGGCGGCTACTTCCTCGCCCAACCGGACAAGGAGGTACCCGAGGATCTGATCGACGACATAATGTTTGACCCGAACCTCTCTAGCTCCACCAGAACTGCCCGCTATCGTTTACGCGATCTGCTGCTCGGAGACTTCGGATTCAATGATGACGGTGAAAGGTAAGCTATTGTCTTTATTCTAGAAACTATTTCTAATATATTTATCCTAAAATAAGTTATTATTATTTATATATATATAAAGAGGTGATTTAGTATATTGCATACATATTATCTCTATAGTTACTCATACCACTACTGTTATGGTTTTGTGTTAGCTATTGGGATATAATATTGTATTTATGTTTACAGGGGCTTACAATGTCATACGTATACAACATAACGGAACGATCCATAAATAGATGACACGTCTCTCATTAGAGCCACACATACATATACAAATATTGGCTTACGCTAGTCGCTAGTATACATTATATAAAATAGTATACATTCAGACGAACAAAAAACAGTTTTATGTGCGATCTATCTATCTATATTTTATATATTATATATAAAGGTACATATGTCTGAATTTTTTTAATATATTATTTCGTAGGCATTATACACGAGACAACAAAAACAACTATATGTACACAAAAACAATATAGAATAGGGGAGAGCGGGGTTTTTTGTGCGACTTTGCGATTTCTACGTAAATCACATGCGGTTTTTTTGAAATCTTGTTTTTCAAAATATGGTTATTATTTTTTTAACGATTTTAGTATTTTATAAGGGTTGGGGTAAATTGTACCCTAACCTCATAAACAAAAATTACCATGCCCTCCACATTCGTTGCCCGAGAACATTTTCTAATATTTTTTTAAAATCTGTTTTTTCAATATGATGTTTTTCAAAATGTTGTTTTTTAAATTTAGTTTTTCAAAATATAGTTTTTAAACTATGGTTTTTGGTAAAAAATATGGTTATAAAATACTGAAATCGCCAAAAAAAAAACTAATAACCATATTTTAAAAAAAATAAATTTCGAAATAGAAGATTTTGAAAAAACAGATTTTGAAAAACAAGATATTGGAAAACTAAATTTTGAAAAAAAAATATTAGAAAAGCAAGATTTTGAAAAACAGGCAATTAACCCCAACCCACATATACCCAAATAAAATTAAAATTTATATATTTAGTATTTCTAATCCAAAGTAGAAATTCATATATTTATTGACATAACATTACAGATTCAAAAGAGACTTGGATTTTGTTTTAAAAACAAGAAATACATATTGATGCATAACAAAACATTGAAATTCTAATGACAAGGTTTTTAGCGATTTTGTGTGCTCTAACGGCCGTATTCTTTGCCCGGTTTAGAATCTGGTTTAATTTAGAACCAGGTTTGTTGAATTTAGAACCATCAGAACGGTGAACAAAATCCAAATACCGTATGGTGCTACGGCCGTCTCCACAATGGGCTCATAAGTGCGGTATTTATGAGCCTAATGTGGATTCTGCACGGCCTGGTGTGCTATACTAATGTTTTAGAGGCAACCACCAATGTTGAGATAACAAAAAATCTCTTCACCGGGTGGAGACACCAGTGAGTAATTATGAAAAAATAGGGATTTTTTAAAACAAAACAAACACACTTAAAAATTGCGAAACTTTTGTCGAAAATTGAATAATGTTAAATTATTTAAAAAAAACTAATTAACTTGAATTTAAAAACAAAGCTTAGGTTAGGTTAGGTTAGGTTGACGGTGCAGGAGATGCACCGATCATAGGCCAAGTGAGGCCCATAGCAAACCAACTAGTAGTATGGAAGCAAAAGTCCAGCCAGTTTTATGCCAGTATGCTTCGGGTTGCTTCCGGTCTTAGAGCTTTAATGTGGTTCCTAATTTCGGATATCGAGAGGTCCGCTATTTCCTTTAGATCCCCCAGGTAAAACCATCCTAGGCATGAGTATCTGCGACATGAAAGTGTAGGGCAGTGGCATAAGATATGTTTCGCCATTTTTACAGTGATGTCTTCCTCGCAACAGGTGCATTTTTTAGTGTCTGACAGACCTATTGTATGAAAGTGTCCTTGCAATAGATGTACTGTTCTGTCAGTTTTCTTACCATACTGCATCTGCATCGTTTCGTTTGCCAAATCAGTTTTTTGGTTCTCTTTTTGGCATGGTTGCATTTGGTCCTCGTATCTTTGCACTCTAAACACCCTGCTGACCTAATCTATTTTCGCTTTGAGTTGGCTAGCAAGCTCTCGTTTCCGATATGGTATAGATGCTAAAGAGGTGGAAGTATGCTTTCTTGCATTTGCTGACCCACATGTGCTCAATTTTTCGCTAACTCATCTGCTTTTTCATTTCATGCTATTTCTTTGTGAGCCGGAACCCAATAGTGCTTAACAGTGTTTGACTCTTCGAGTTTCGTTGGAGATTCATAGAATTTAAGCACCAGTTTTGATTTTATATAATTGCTTAGGACTTTAAGGGTGGCTTGAATATCTAAACAAATTCATATCCAAATCCAGATAGGTCTTTTTGTTTTAGTAGACTTGAGCTTTTGAGGATTGCAAGGACTTCCGCTTGAAAAATCGTACTGGTATCGGACAGTTTAAATGTCTTCTTCAATTCCAGCCATGTTTGATCCAATTTTGCGAATGACAGATGACTTTGGTCCATTCCGCATGTAAATGAACGTCCCGGGCGTACATATGTGAACATATATGTTGGTCCAATGTAAACATAAAAGGGCGTCCCGGGCCAGCGTGTACCTACATTTTTGAAATAAATGGTCCATAATATATGTACATGTACGTTCTCGGGCGAACATTCATTTAAGTACGCTAATTAGTCGCGTCCGTCTGGACTGAAAACTCGGTCTTGAAATGTTTGACGGGTTAGTAATATTACTTATAAGAATGACGTAAGAATTAAAACAAGTAACATTTGTTTCTTATTATTATTTGTTATGCCAGTAAATACAAATCAATAGCGGATATTTTTAGCGGATTTCACAATGACGCTTACGGTACGCTAAATAACGTTTTTTCCCGTTCCCGTTCCCGATCGTAACACAACCGAAAACATATGTAATACGTAGACCGCCCTAAACAAACGTAAAAAACCCTTAATTTCACCCTTAAATCAGATCAGAAAATGTAGGTAATTTAAAAATCGTATATTTTAAATAATTGACTATGCTCTAGTTCGAACCCAATTTCTCTAGTAAAAAAAATCTTGTTTCATATTTTTCATATATCCTTTGGTAAAATTCTAATTGAGAGCATTTTGTTAGCTCCTCTATATATAGTGATTTTTCCGAGATTTGTCCTGGATTTAAGTGAAATTTCCCCGGGATTTCTTCTAGATTTTATAGCGATTTCAATTTTTATTTTTCCGGAGAAATATTTTGAGAAAATACCGGGGAAATCCAGTCACATTTCTTAAAATAATGAGAAATTTCGGGAAACAGAAAATCAACAAAAAACCTCGGTAATCGGAAAAATCCCTGGAAATCTAGGAAAACCGGCAAATTCTCAAGATATTTTCGGAATTCTCTAGAAATAATTATTTGGTTTATTTATTTATTTTAGTCTTATGGGTTACCCCTACAAGCTTTCAGTATAATATTATTAATTGTGCTTAGATTGTAATTTTTTGATTTTTTGTTTATCGATACACGGAAATTTTGAGGGATTTATCAAGATTTCCTTGTAGAAAATGGCATGGAAATCCTGTGAAAATTCCGTTAAAATCACTGAAAAAATACCATGGAAAATATCAGGGAAATCAGAGGAAATCCCGTGAAAACCTAGGAGGATCCCAGGGATAACCTGAGTGAATCTCAGGGAAATACTGGGGAAATCACGGGGAAATCATGAAACTATAGTGACTTGTAGGTTTAAACGAAAAACATAAAATTGAAACCAGCTATTTATAGCACGAACAAATCTTTAGTCTGGCCGAGATTGAACTGGGTTCCTCCCGGCGGCCAGCCGGCTGCAGCTGTTCGGCTTACACCTGTTTGAAATTCTATGATTAAGAGAAATACTTTTTTTACAACTCACCCCACTAGTGGCGGGTAGCGATAGAAGGCTAAAGCTCCATACGTGGATAGGGGGCCACGCAATTCAGGTCAAAGGATAGGTAGAGGGCAGATGGGAGGGCTGCGTTTAGGGTAGAGGAGGTGTTTGAGAAAGTTGTCTATAATGTGCTCGGGGTGGGCCGTGGGTTTTTGTTTGTATTTTTGCCAGATGCCCAATAGAAAAACAGTCCTTTTGGCGTTTTATTTTTTTGTTATCACTTCTTTTTTTACAGTGGCCTTCGAAGGAGGGGTAAATATTTATTTTTTTTCCTAAAAGCAATAACTTCGGTGTGGGTCGCACACCGACCGGAAACCGGATGTGCCTGCAATATATACCGAAAATACAGTAGCAAGTTTCACATTAAGTAGTAATTAAAAAAAACGTTTTGTTAAAACAATTTAAGCCAGCAGTACCAGGATCCGACCAAAAATGCATGCATGGATTTTTGGTTTTATTTAGTGAGCTCAAAATTCGTAGACATAAAACATAATCAAAACTATGTGAATGTTTCATGCTAGACGCGTCGGGCGACGGGACGATGCTATTATAGTATAGAAAATTTAATAAAATATATTATTTCATAATAAATAAAACCTACAAAAAAAGATAAATTATATTAAAATAAAAAAAGCATTATTTTGTGATTAAATTGCACCTTAAAATATTTTGACCGGCTATTGATTTTCGACACCTTTATAACTCAGTTCCATTTATCCAAACCACCTCAAACTTAGAACATAGACTAGTTTTCACGCGACCTAAACAAAATAATAAAAAATCTTAAAAAATGTTTTCAACCTTTATTTTTAATTTTTTATTTTTATTGTAATAACAGTTGAAAAAACAGTTTTGTAATACAATAACGAAATAATGAAAACATGTATAACTTTATAATGCATTTATTATTTTTCAAAAAATATAAATGATTTTCGTGTTTTTCAAATTTATTATGAAAGTATTAAAATGTATAATGATTTATTAATATTATATTTTATTAACATTTTTTTGTTCAGCATACGGAACGCTAAATAACGTTTTTTTCCACCTTCTACGAATGTAAAACAACAAACAAATTATTGTAGATTGCCCACCAAAACTACGTAACAAACCCTTAATTTCCCCCTCAAATAACCTTAAATAAACTGTGAAATTGGAATGACCTGAAATCGTATATTAAAAAAAATATAAAGGAGTGTAAAAAATTACTTAATTATTTATTTTGAAATTTCATAGGTATAAATTATTATTTTGAAAAACTGGGTGGAGCTCCACTCTGTAACACCTCGTAACACTATTTTAAACCCCCTCTCCGTTACGCGTTACGTAAAATATATTATTTAATATTTTTATATATTATAATTTTTTCGAGTTCAATAAGTTAATTTGTTGGTACATTTTAACTAATGATTGATACCACATTGTGTGTATAATTCCGGTAAAATGAAAACAATGTTGAATATTTCGAGAAAAAATTTGAAATGTGCAATTCCATTCTGTGAAAGTAATTTATAATATTTATTAACCCTAGGATGGGTAGCTGATTTGAAGTCAGTAACTCGGCCGGCTGGTCCTCGACAGGCTTGCAATTAATACGCAGAGCTTTTCTCGGTATTTTTAGGCGGTGAATGTTTGTATGTTTTAGTATATAGTTGAATTATGTATTAATACCAGAATCTCTATTTTCGTGTTCCTTACTCCCTTATAAGAAATAGCCCAAGTAAACGATTCCATACACCTCAACCGAATTTAGTAAAGTTAAAACGATAATAAATTACGTAAAGACGCCTAACTTTGCTTCTGGTAATTTTTGAATATTTGAATTTTACAAAATTTGTGAACGATTTACTGACCATTACGAGTTCACACAACTGGTCAAATCATAATATTATTATATATTATTATATAAAATATTACTTCTCCCGCTGGCACTGCAAGCTGTGCGGACGCTTTACAGACAGTTTCCATACAAATTATACTATACGACTAGCTGGGCCTGATTAGGCCCACCAGGCAAACTTCGATATTATGACGAAACAAATAAAAGCAATTTAGAAAAGTGCAGAAAATGATCTGAAGTACCGTTGTTATGGCTCAAAAGAACTGTGGCCAGAAAGTTCCCGCCCGATCCGAGCCAACATTTTTTTTTAGTCAAAATGGGCCTGATTAGGCCCAGCTTCCTATCCGAGGGTAAAGACAAAATTATTATTGTTTAAAATTGTTAACTTATTTAAAACGATTGTATGTGTTTATAATTATTTTTTTTGTTTCTCTTTTTTGCCTGTTTCTTGCTTGACAAATGACCCTATACAATTTTTGTCACAACTTAACCCAGGTGCTAAATTCACCAATAAAATATTATAAGGACTGAGATCGAAAAATCTTTAACTTTAAATTGCCCTATATTTGAAACCTCTTATCTATTTATAAAAATTTAAACAGTTTTAAAAAGCAAATTTAATTTCTGATTAAATAAGTGAACACAAATAATTTGATTATATTTGTTTGTAGATATCTGATAGCTTCTCCGGTAACCCTTCCATTAGCGCCTTTATGGTGGCTTCTGAGACCTTCTTGCTGACTGCATTTTATTTATTTCTCAAATCTTTCTGGTCTTAGCCTTCCTTCTTTGTTTCCTTCAACTTTGTTTTGGTCCGTGCCCAATATCTCTCAACAGGCCGAAGCTCTGGACAATTTAGTGTATTGGCTTCCTTTGGCACAATTTCGATGTTATTGTCTTTCTACCATTTGAGGGACACTTTGCTGTAGCGGCAAGATGCTAGATCAGGCCAAAGAGAAATTCTTTGTTTTCTAATAAATGGCAGCAATCTTTTCTGGAGGCACTCTTTGACATAAATTTCACCATTAATAGTCCTAGTTGCTTTGTAACTCTGACTTCTTGGTCCATAAGTGCAGAATCGCTTGCCACACGAGAAACTTCTTGGGGAACATGGACTTTTGTTTTGTTCTAAATTTTTTTCGACTTTTCCTCGTTCTTCTGCGGTATAATACTCCTGCCCTGGCATTTAGGAGAATCTTGACAATACATTAGTTTCAGCGTCTATAACGCAGCAATCAAATTTTGAGAAAAAATCTGACTTCAACTTTTTAGCTCGGCGCTATTTAGCTTGGGTACTTTGTGGAATTCCTGTCAGGTACTGTTTTTTATAAATCTTAAGGCCCGCAGATGCTTTGATTTTGCGAACTAAATACTCGCTGCAGCTTACTTTTGCCGCCAATTTACGATTCGACAGCCTGTGGTCATACGAAACCTTTTTTCTTCCAGGCAACTTTTGCCTTGTTGCAATGGTCTTCTGACTCCATAGCGGATTTTCTTTAGAAAATCGAACAATAAATTCACGTTTTTTACTTCCGATGTCATAACTCAATTTATCAGAAATTCTTTAACGCAAAGCCTACTGTATGATTTCTGTTTGTCTGTTACTGAATATATTACAGAAATTCGCGTAATATTACATATAATACAAATATTTGCAAAATAATACTAAATATAACATATAATTCAAAATATTACGTGAATTACATAATATTTCGTAATATTACGTAATATTACGTCATATTACGTACTATTATAGCATATTATTACATATGGCGTTTTCGTTGCTCGATTCAAAGCCTGCAACATATTAGAATACGTAAGAGAGATTTCTTATGTCCGTCAAAAATGTCTGTAGCATGTGTGAGAAAAAAAATAATGGACATAAGAAAACTTACTCCACTAACTAATTATGATTCTGTCAAAAAATATCAAAATTAAAGAAACGTCAAAGAAAAATGTCAAAGAGAAACGTCAAAGAGACCACGTAATTGTAAAGCTAATCGAGAACACCGTACAGTGATGAATAAAATAACTGTTAAGGTTGTATTGTAAACTGCTGGGTGCGCAAAAAATGTGGTAAGGCACAGTCGTGTGGTGTAAATACCATGAAATATGACATTTTGCACAACTGGCGGGCTGCACAAATTTGTTTGAAAGCCGTCTGGCTGCGGCACAACAAAAAGAGTTCAAATTGACACACTTTTGCTGATCCGTATAAACAACCTTAAAAGCAATCACATACGCGAATATACTTTACAAAATATTACGAATATTACATACTTTTATGAATATTACAAAATATTATTAAAAATTACGAAATATTACATACATTCTCAAAATGTTTACACCAGATTACGCGAGTGAACTTGCCTCGATTTTTTGCGACTTAATAAAATTAAAATTAATTAAAAATAAATATAAATAATGCTTTGGTGACAATATGGTGTCTACAATTTGGTATCTAAAATTTGGTGTATTCAATTTGATGTCTATACCAATTTGGTGTCTACAGTTTGGTGTCAACAATTATTGTCAACATTTTCATGTCTATAAATTTGGTGTCTTACAATTATGAGTAACTTTTTTGTTTTTGCACAAAACTATTGTACAGCTGTCCAAACATTTTTTTTACATTTTTTAAGGTGTTGCCATAGTTACGCGCCGCTAAAACTTAATTTATCAAGAAAAAACAAAAACCAACAAAAACAAAAATACAAACAAAAAAAAACAAATAAACAAAAACAATCAACAAACAAAAAAAACAAGCACAAAACAAAATGTTAGACACCAAATTGATAGACGCAAAATTGATAGACGCCATATTGGAGACACCAAATTGTTGACACCAAATCGTCCGTATACCATAAAGAATATCAACTACAAATTATCTTTTTTTAACTGACAAACTGAATTGAGATAATGTTGGAATACTGAAATATAAATTGCTTACCAGATGTTGACCACCAAATTACCTTGTTACATTTCACCCCGGTCTCCCCTAAATATTTTTATATATATAAATACACCGGTGCCTAGAGTGTCGTCCGCATCATATATTTACTTACATACATACAATACAACGAAAACTGAAAATCAATATCAATGAAATTATAATGTTGTTTATTCAATGCTGCTTTTTGGGAATTCGTATGTGTTTACCTATAGAAATATATGTACATGTATTTAGTTGGCAATTTATGTACATAAATCCACGAAACCCACAAGACCAACAAAAAAATCTGATTCAGTCCCAATAATCCGGCTCTGCTTGAGCTCTGGGAACTCTGGCGTTAGGTACATTGCTCTCTGGTCCGTAAATGGCACTTAATCCACCCCGTTCCCAGATAATATGCATGACATCATCATATACTCATATATACGTATAATATCGCATACGATAAGTACTCGTTTATATTTGCTTTATAATTATATATTTATATATACAAATAAATATTATATAACGGACATCAAATGAAAATTGTATGTTTGCGTGCGGTTTACCGTGTTTGTTAAATGCATTATTATGCTAATTCAGATTATGTGCATTCGCGTACACTTGCCAATTTCTTCTTTTTTTTTGTGGAAATTCTGAAAAGGATTTTATATAATATGACGTTTGAATGCTTTAAACTGTGTTTAGCCAACATTTAGAGTTTATTCGTTTTCTAATATTGATTTAAGAGTGTTTTTTGGTAAATAATCTCATATTATATAATTTATTTTATATGGAAAGTAAACATTTATTTTGGTGTACTTTCAAATCACAAAGTTGATCAAAGTATTTAAAATAAAAATTAAGAAAGTATATTTAAAATATAAATAATTCTTAAAACATTACTTAAATGGAATTTGAATGCATAGCTTCTATGAAATCGTATTCCATAATAGTTGGTGTATCGAGCTTATTTAATTTAAAAATAAAAAAGCACAAGTCAGAGGTGTAATCCGGCCGGCCGCTGGTTCCTTATTTTCTCTAGTCGTCTAGCCGGCTGGCCGCCATTTTTTAAAAAAACAGCCGGGTAAAATCAGCGCTATACTAGAAAAAACTATTTTATATAATATTATTTTCTCAGTATAGTGAAATTTTTAAAATAAAATAAGGATCTTTTTCGCATATAGGTTTTTGCCTATTTTTAACAGCCTATTTTTGGCAATTGATTAACACTCGGAATTTTTAATTTTTATTTAAATTTAATAAAGCATTATTTAAAACTAAACTAAAAATACGATCATACATCTGAAAAATGAGAATTAAGAATTATATATATTTCTTCTAATAAAACCTTTTATATTTTATTTCAAAAAGTTCACCAAAACAAAAAAATACATAATACATAACATAAAAAAAAATGTTAACATAAATAAATCTCACAGATGACAGCTGCCACAATTTTTTTTATTTTTTTTTTGTTAAGATAAGATAATAAATAAATGTTTGTGGAGTCACTGAGGCACGGTTTGTGAAACTTATTTTGTTATTTAACAGAATAATTAAAAAAAAAGTCTAAAGATGATGTTAGGCGCACGCTTGCGTTTGCACCGTTTTCTTAGGTGCACACTTGTAAGGTGTACATTTTTATATAATTAGGAGCTTATGATTTTTTAGTTGAAAAAATAATGTGGTAGATTTTCTATTATATGGTGAACATTCAATTATTAACGCTAAATTGGATGTCTATATTTTTTTATTTATGATATTATTTGTTGGTTTTTAATTTTTTATTAATAAAATGGTAAACTCAATCAAAATAAGATCTTCTTCAAAACAATCCTTCAATTATGATCCTGAAATTATGCCAAACGCACGTTATCCTCATTGCCTCAACTTACTTCTAAAGAAAAACATGTACACAAAGTGGATGAGCTGCGATGAGGTCATGTCCAATATCCATACGCCAAAATGTCAAATATCGCCAATGCCGCAAAGCTGGCTGGCTGGATCTACAATAAATAAGCTTTTTAAAATATATGGTCGATTATAAATTATCGATTTGAAATGATTATCTTTCAAGGGTGTTGCAAGGTATGATGACACATAATTTTTATTGCCGAAAAATATGGATTAAATGGACCAATCAATTATTATGATGGATGTGTGTGCATGCTATTGTGTTTGATAGCACGTTATTTTGAGGAAATTAAAGAAGTATTTTTAGTGATTTATTTTTGGTTGGATGGATGTTTTTTTATATCATTTATTTAGGAAAAATATTTCTAGTCAAAGTTTTTCTGAAGTAACTTATTTAGCTGCCGATTTCAAAAGAGCTTTTTTTTAAATGCAGTCGAACCGTCTATGGCATTTATCCTTGTCTCTGGGCACTCCAAGCTTTTGCGGGATTTTCGACAAATAATTATCACACTTTCACATAATTTCAATGTGTACCTCAATCTAGTCGCAATGTGAAGCTTTTTCATTGATTTAAAAAAAGGCTTTGTTTTTCTAGATTGGACATACCAGAACGTATATTCGACTAGTATGGAAAACCAAATAATGGTTTGCTGATTATAGTGGTCAGTTTAGTTAAACTGGTATGGGATAAACTCCGAAAACCTTGGCGATTCCAGTTGGATGTCTTGAAGGTAAACATATTACTGGAGCTTTGGCCGAGCTACCTTATTGTTAAAATCTCTTTTATCTTTACTTTGTATATAGACACCTTTTTTACATATAATTATTTTTCTAAGATTTTGTTTAAAAAACATATTTTTTAACTCTTTTGCTCATGTTTTCTATTACCTACCACTTTTAGTGCGTTATATGTACAATGTGATATGGAATTGAGAATAAATAGTATTTTTTTATTATAATATCTAGATTTCTTTTTTATAGACTTTAATTTAAGATACAAATATAGATAAAATATAATATAAGAAATATAAAATAATGTTTTGGTTATATGGAAAACATAACCATTCAAAAAAAAACTTTAAAAAATAATGAAATAAAAAAAATCAAAATTAAATTAAAAAAATTAAATATCTGAAAATAAGAAGAAAGTTGAATTATAAATATGGAAAAAAATAAATATCAGAAATATCAGAAAATAAAAAGAAACTTGAATTATATGAATATGGAATTTTAAGCCTTCCTTGGCATGAAGCAATTAAACGTTATAGTAATTCGTTGTAAAATATGTGTTTTATTACTTACGACATTGAGTATAATGTTAATATAAAATGATGTACCCTAACCTTCAAGCTACCGACGAGAGAAAAAAAAAGTTTGCTTGTGTTTTGACTCGAATATTATTTCTTTTTGGCTAACAATAAAGTGTGCCAAACAAATATATTTTTACTTTACAATAACCAAATGCTTTAAAAACAAAAAAAATAATTAACCCAAAAATTAAGTGTATAGCAAAATAATTAAAAGTTTTACCAAAATATACAAAAAAAGTTTATAAACAAATGCACTAACTTTTTTATTGTGACAATATTTTTTCATTTTATTTACAATTTTTTTTTTGTAAACAATTTTATTTTGATAAATAAGTTTTTTATATATATTGTGCATCATATTTTTTAAAGGCATTATTTGTTTGACCTCTATTTTTGGTCATTGTGATGATAAATGTCCGAGAATATGTTTTAATAACTTTTTTCAAATAAGCTGCCGGGTCAGCCGCCAATGGATGTAAATAAATGGGCTAGCCGCCATTTATACTTATATAATTTTTTAAAAGATAGTCTGGCTCTAGACAAAGTATTCTAAAAATGTTCACGAATGAAAATCATGGCATGGAGAAGATATATGACTCTGTTTTTTTATTTTAAATAATATATAACTGTATTTAAAAAAAAGCTTCTTTCAAAATGGTCCACTGTTTTTATTAAATTTGTAATAATTTTCCAACAATATCACTGAACTGAAAATTTTCTTTGCAAATTAGATTAAAACTGTATTTATTTCTATAAATTTTATTTTAAAATTAATTTTAAAAAACTAAAATGGTCTATGTAATGGTTCTCATTGATTATTTCTACTTCAAGACCGGTATGCCTAACAGAAAAAATAGTTTGGTAAATATGTAGAAAAAATTATTATCAGTTCAATTTAAAAAAAAAAAAAATAAAAAAAAATGTTTTTTTTAGTTTTAACTGTTCCAAAGAACAGAGAGGGTTTGAGCTCTCAGAAAATGCCACAAAACCTCGTAACTGCTCAAAAGAACAGAGAGAATTTCGAAACCCCAAATAGTGACGCCGAAACCTCGTGCACCTAATGCTTACGTGCAGCTTCAAGTATGAGCGCGGTGCAGCTCGCGTGCAAACCTTGCACGTAAATTGCACTTATATCTTATATATAATATATATAATATGCACGTAATCTGATATGATATAGATTCGTGCAAATTCTGCACGCATATTGCATTGGATGTAATAGGCCCGTATATTCATCTGCTTGCGTGCAATCTAAAGGCATTATGAGTACAATATGGCGGCAATATGCGATTATTTTTTGTTTTAAATCTGCACTTGCGTGCATATAAAATATATTCTTATACAAGTAAAAAAATAAATATTCATATATTTTAATAGTAGCAGGTAGTGCTGTCGATTTTGAAAACCCGGGTACCCGGGTACAATAAGACCCGGGTACCCGGGCACCCGGTTTTAAGAAATGTTTGTACATTTGACCCGAAAAACGGGCCTAGA
>JAAAKO020017556.1:0-15825 GCA_010015015.2 Bolitophila cinerea
AGAGCATGAAACACAAATTAAAACTTTGTTTTTCCATTGATTCCGTAAATACTTGCAAAAAATGTTTTTTGTAACTGGGTTTTTGATGAATTTGTTCTCATTCTTATGTAACTCTAAAAGGGACAGAATTTTGTTGCTTGTGTGATTGCCTACAATTAAAGTTTTTTGAAGTCGTGTTCTATTTTTTTGTTTAGTAAAAGAAACATCGTTATTTTGGAAAAGAATGGAAAAATAAAGTTTATTCATAAATTTATAATTTTAAAAGGGCTACAATTAGAACGAACATCTTTGTGAATATGCAGATCTCGATGCTAACAAAGCCTTTTTCGACTTTTTCGTCAGCTTTACGTTTTTTAAAGTAACTGCTTTTGAGGATTCATTTTTTTGTTTTGGTTGTAGGCTTGATTATAGTTGATGCTGATGATTTTTTTTTGGATTTAGTACGAGACTTGTCGGCTTTAGTTGCAGATAAAGTATTATTAAGTGTTGACTGCCGTAACGTCCATAGTTTTTTTGATGAACTCGAAATGATAACTGATTTTTCCAGGAGTGAGTGTTTTTCTTCCGTGACAACATTTTCCATCTCATAAATTTCGACAGGCAAAAAACTGGCAAAGGGCCATTAAATCCTTTTATTTGGCATGTTTAATTGGAAATGGTGCATCGTAAGCTCTCGGCAGATTAGTAATAGTTAAAGTTTTCCATTTGATCACTGAACCAGTCGTCGTTTTCGTTAAATTAGAAGTATTGGATTTTTTGACCAATTTAAAGTTATTGAAGGCATCTCATTCACAATATATCGTTTTTAGCTACAAACACGAGCAGATTCAATAACTGTGACCCATGTTGTGGCGGCCACATAATCTTCGTAGAACTCGAACTTCTTTCTATTGTAGAATGCATGGAGTCGCACTCCATGTGAGTGTGTCCCGGCTCTATAAACTCCTTATTGATATCACTTTGACACCAATGCGATGTTGCCCTAGGAAACATGTTGATGTGGTCTTCGGCAACATGGAGTATATTCGCTGTAATTTGTCTTGTTTGAAGACGGTCCCGTTTTTCTGGAGACTATTTTGTTTATCAAGTGCAGTTTTGAAAAAAAACTCTTTGCAAACTTTAATTGTTTCTCCATTGTACACCAAATTGTATTGGATTGTAACGTTGCGCTTAGAATCTTTTATAACTTTTTGAGCAATCGCGAAAGATGTTTCTATGGATGTCAGGTAATCATGCAGCCGCTCCGTTGCCGGCTTGACAAATCCCAATATGTCTTGAACAGATCTAGTAATTTTATTAGAACATTTTTTACGAGGGCAGATCGAATCCAAGTTCTTAATACTACGAGCTGGTACGAATTGTCCCTTGGTCGACAGCTATTTTTCTAAGCCTTTGTCCTATTAGGCTTTCAAACGTTTGCTTTCCAAGTAGTTGGATTCAGTAATCCATGACGATTCTGCACTTTACCAAAGTGGCAGTGTTAAAGTGCAGAAGCGTCATCGAATCCAAGTACTTCAATTATAATTTCTTCTAATTCAACAATTGGGTTCGTTACACTTATCTTACACGGAAAGAAACGAAATTAAAAACATATCTACTGCAAGTACATAATGTTTCTCAGATTCAATAATATGCTATCTACAAATAACTTCAATATTCGTATGGAATGGGAATATATAATATTTTCGAGAAACATTGACATTAAACAAAAAATTGCCACAGTGATATTATGTCTGCTATGAACATTTTGATATTCTTTATCAATATAACGGAATGAATAATAGTTTTAGACAGTTTTTTTGACAGCTTTTTAGACAGTTTTAAACACTATTTTAAACAAAAATTTAGGAAGTTTTTAGATAGTGTTTTTAACAGTCTGTTATGCAGTCTGTAATAGATTCATTGAGACAGTCTATAGACAGTCTTTGTGACAGTCTTTAAAAGTCTTTTAGAAAGACTTTCTAAAACAGGCTTTTAAACAGTCATTTAAACAGTCTTTAAGACTGTATTTAGGACACACTGTATAATATTTTTGACAGCCTTTCAGACAGTTTTAGACAATATTTTAGACAGTTTTTAACACTCTTTTAGGCAGTCTATTAGACAGTCTTTTAGACAGACTTTTAGAAAGCCTTTTAGACAGACTTATAGACAGTTTTTATATCGTATTTAGACAGTCTATTAATACTCTTTTATACAGAATTTTTTGCAGTTTTTAGACGTCTTTAAAACAGTTTTTTAGGCTGTATTTAGGACTGAATTTTATACAGTCTTTCAGGAAGAGTTTTAGACATTGTTTTTTACAGTTTATTAAACAGTCTTATAGACAGTCTTTTAGACAGTATTTTAGACAGTATTTTAGAAAATCTTTTAGACAGTTTTTTAGACAGTTTTTTAAACAGTATTTTTGTTATTCTTTGAGGCAGTCTTTAGACAGTATTTCAGTCTTTTAGGAAGTCTTTTAGGCACTATTTTAGACAATGTTTTATAAACTTTTCATAAAGTCTTTTATATAATTTAAGACAGTCTTTTAGACAGTTTTTAGACAGCATTTCAGACAGTCTATTAAAAAAACTAATAGACAGTATTTCAATCAATTTTTAGACATTTTTGAAGACAGCATTTTAGACAGCGTATTATGCAGTCTGATATATTGTTATAATGATATATGATATACTGTTATAAAGTCTTCTATACAGTTTTTAGACCGTATTTAAAAAAATATTTGAGACAGTCTTTAAGACTCTATTTAAGACAGATTGTGTAATATTTTAGAGAGCACAGTTTTCAGACAGTATTTTAAACAGCATTTTAAACATTCTTTTATACAGTATTTAATGCAGTTTTTAGACGGTTTTTTTAGCAGTCTTTTAGACAGTGTTTTATACAGTCTGTTATAAAGTCTTTGAGACAGTTTTAAAAGACTTTTCGAAAATCTATTAGAGAGTATTTTAAAATTTCTAATAATCTTTTAGACAGTACTTTGAACATTTTTTAGACAATTTTTAAGACTGTATTTAAGACTGTCTTAAGACTTTAACACAGCGTTTAAGAAAGTCCTTTAAACAGTGATTTAGAAATCTTATCTTTTCTAAACAGCTTTTTAAACAGTCTTAGTTATTTATTAGGATATATTTTAATTAAAAAATTGACGATGCTTTTTGCTTTTTTTTTTAATATTTAATCGAAAATCAACTTGTTTTCAAAAATGTTGGTTCTTTTATATAAAACACTCGGTTCTACGGAAGAATTCAAACTTTTAACCATTAATATAAAAGAAATGTTTGTGATTAACGTAATATATTAGCTACAAACATATATAGATTTGCGTCCATTAAGTCTGCGTTAGATATAATATTTTTTCCGTGTATCATTGGGGTCATTCAAAGTTAGTTTGTTTAAAGCTAAATGATTTTGTATGAAATACGAACTTACAACTTTAGAATTGTATATTAACAATTGACATTTCATAAAAAATGTAGGCTGCTTATAGATATACGATTGCGGCTATGTTGTGACTATTTTTGTTTGTTGGAATGTATTATTATTTTTACTATTTCGTGTTGCTTGCAGGCCTCTGGTTTGAGACCAACGATATAATTAGTTTTGTATCAATATTAATATAAATATAATTTTAGCTCTGTGATCTTGAATCATTGTCCGAAATACGATTCGCTACGCTCATACCAAAAGTTGTCAAATCACAGCTTTTAGAATTTAATTAAATTCGAAGATTATGTTTTTTTTTATTTGTATTATAAGTTTTACGCGGGCGCAGATATTGTAATAAAAAGATATAATCTATATGCACCGGGTTCTGATTATATAAAGTAAGTGTGTGTGTGTCACCCTATTTGCAACACAAAACAACATACAAGCACATGCCATTATGTCGCATTTGTGAAGTCATAAATCCAAAATCAAGTATTCAATTAATAACATTACATTATTATACAATAATCAATGAGCCATTCGGAAAGCCTCGAATTGCGCATTGGCTGAATTTGAACAATACCTTCGAGTGTCTTGTATGCGTCAAATTATTGTAAATTATGCATTTGTACAATTGTGCACACAAACACACACACACATACACAAACACACACATACACATAGACACTCGACTGTGACATACAAAAACCCGCACATAACTTGTGAGTGTGTCAATATACTCGTACTTATACAATACAGACACATATTATGAGTACACACACACACACATGCGTGCAATATCGATATAAAGCAGGTACATTGTTTATTTTTCTATTTATTCTATGAATAATATACGCTTAAGTGGCCAGTGCAATGACAGAATCAGAGGGTCAATTTTTAATAAGTATAACGGCCAATAATCAGGGATCAGTTGTTTGAGATATTCTTTGTGGATGTAAAACCTCGGAATTTTATAAAAAAAAAAAAAATTAAATTTAATTTAATATAATTATATTTTTGGTTCCATCGAAAGCCTAAAAAAGGCCAATTATATTTTATTTTCCAAATAAAGTCTGCCTGAATGTTATTTATTTTATTTGCTGCGCTCAAGCAAACGCTTTTAAAAACATATAATATATAAAAAAGCATATATAAATAAAGCTTCACCATCATGAACGCATAAACGCATGAACTGTACTATAAATCCGCGGTACTTCTCTCGTTTAAATGTCAAACATAATTAAATTTTATACCATTTATTATGTGAAGCGTCCCGGGGCGTAATGGAATGATTGTTGAAGCGAACGTGTGCCTGGCAAATAAATTCCACTCAAAAACACCACAGCACGTGTCACTTGTGCGTAGGGCCTATTAATTCGTACATCGCGGCGTTGTAATTGTCTTACTGCTATTTTTTTTCATGTGCACTTATGTTGATATATATGTAAATTATGCTTTTTTATGCGGAACGTTTTTTTTGTAATGTAGGTATAGTATACATTTGAAATATTATTTTATTTAAAAGATTGTTTATCAAAACAGTCGGTATTTTATATAGTCGTATTTGTCCTGATTATTGCGATTTTGTATATATGTACATTTAGGATAGGATAGGAATTTTAGGGACCCGAATTTTAGGAAATCTTAGCATTATTTATTATTATTATGTACATATCAATAATTTTACAATTATTTGATGTACACTAGTTAAACAATATATGTACATTATACTATACTAAAATAACAAGAAAACGCAAAATGTTAATACAGTTATATCGTGTAGGTGAGTGTAGTATGTATAATTTCTGATTATTAAATAGTTGTTTTCTTTATATTTTTTTCTCCAATATGATTAGGAATATATAATAAGTCTTTTTTATTTAATAAAACGAAAATATTTGTTATCTCTTCACACTTTTAATATTATTCGTATTCGTATTCGTATATAGCAATTGTTGCTCAGACATTATTATAATTGGCTAAATGGATCATCAAGATAATAGACTGCAATATTACCAAAAAGCAATATCGAGTATTCGTATATACTTAGTTAAATTTTAAAAAGTTGATTTGTATTTTTTATTAGGTTCAAAGGTCTAGCAGGATTGGAATTAAGGTTATGGTTTAGGAAAATACCTTTAAAATCAAAAAAATAGTTAAACATCCGGAAAGTATGCAAAGCATTTTCTTTTAAATTATTTTTCATTAAAACTGTACTTTGGGTAGCGTATTCCAGAGATAAATCAAATTTATAAAGAAAAAATCATCCATAGATAAAAGTCTTCTAGTTGGTACAATTAAATTTCTTGTTCTGAAAGATTGACCAAAATTAAGTTTACGGAATAAGTATTCAGGAGTTTCTATAAAAAATATTTTGAATAGCGGGAGAAAGCCAAATTTGCAGTTAGAAACACAACTAATACTATCAAATCTTTCAAAGTTATTCAATTTTCTATTCAAGTCATAATTCTTTGAGCAAAAAATAGTTCCACAGTAGAAAAAATGTGGAATTAATAAAGATCTAACTAGACTAAGTTGTGTTTCTTTAGGCAGCAAATTACCCACATTGAGATTTCGAAGGCCACCATAAAACCTTTCGCAGACTGTGTTGATATGATCACTCCAATTAAATGTATTATTAAACGATATACCTAGATACTTGATTTTTGTTTGGAATGCTATCATTTGACCGTCAATAACTAAGTTGGGCCAATTGAGAAAAGTGTTTGGTTTATTTTTTGAAATGATTATTGATTGTAATTTGGAAGGACTTAACAGCAGAAAATTGTCTTAGGACCATTTTGAAATACGTCTAAGGTCGTTATTTGCATTAGTTAAAACTTTAGCGAAATTTAGTTAAGGATCACTTCTGCGTAGTTGTACATCATCAGCGAACATGCTTATATTACAGTGTTGAACGATATTTGGTAAATCAATAATAAATAAAGTAAACAATAGAGGACCAAGAACTGATGCTTGAGGAACACCATCATATAAATGCCTAAAGGATGATACAAAATTGTTGGAATTAACAAACTGTAGTCGATTACGTAAATATAGTTACCGATAAGCTTATTTAGAAAAAATAAAGTTTTTCTTGAGTTTTTTCTAAAAGTCGATTATGATTTACATTATTAAACTCCTTTCTAATGTCTAGAAATATTTAAAGGCTTGAATGTCTCTCATCAAAATCAATTCTTAAATCGTCGGTAATTTTTACAAGCGATGTTATTGTACTAAGTTTGACACGAAATCGTGACTGACTATCAGAAAGAAACTCATTAGCCAAGTAAAAGTTATTCATTTAGAAAGAGAAGAAAGAATACTAATTGGTCTAAAATCATTTAGTGTTTTGGGCACTGTTTTCTTAGTAAGTACTTTAACATGATTCCAAAACTGTGGAAAAACTGAGAAGGTTAGTATAGAATAAAAGAATAGAATTAAATAGATGAGTAATATAAGAAAATAAGTAAATAAAGTCCAACCGCATTAGATTTATTATTAACTATAGACTTTACCACTACGCACTGCATCAGGAAATACGTTTCAAAAGGCAAAACCATTCTGAAAAGTAGGGTTAGATTCAATACTAGCAGAAATTAACGACGTAGTTGGTCCTGAAAAGTGTTTATTGAGCACCTCCCAAGAAAAAGGACAAATAAGCTGCGATTTTCCTGTAATACCGATATTCTTAATATTATTCCATAGTTTTCGTGGTGATAAAAATGAGCGAAAACGAGGTTTTTAATAAGAAATTTTAGCTTCATTTTCAGCGACATCTGATTTAGTAGTAGTAAAAATCTATCCCAATCCTCTACTATATCAGACCTTCTCCAGGTACGATGTGCTACAACTCTGTCCAAGAACATAAACTCGATGTCTGAATAAATCCAGGGACAACCTATTGAGCTTCGAAAGTCCATACATAGTAAAATAATATGGAACAATCAATCCATACCGACTACATTAGCCCTACATGAGTTTCAATGTTAATTTACCGGAAAGGAGATGTCTCAACTGTCGCTGCCAAAAATTAGCAGTTCGTTTAATCACATTGCGCCGTCATAATTGTTGTTTTTGTTGAATTTTTACAGTTGTCACTGAGACTTTGGCAACTACTATTTCCAAAGCCCAAAGAAACAGTAACAGTTCATCGATCTATTTTTGACATATTATGCTCCACAAATATCCCCAAGTGGCTTCAGATTACTATCAAATTATGTTTACCTTATAACTAACTATAAATTATAAGAAATTGCTAACTCAACTGTTTTTTGTTTGGTCGGAAAGATTTTATAGATATAAACACAAACAGTACAGTATGAAGATATACGCACACGTTTTGTAACCGTGCTTTTTATTTTATATTTAAAATTGAGTTTTTTTAAAAACAATCAATATATGAATATTGAAATGTTACACTCAATATCTCAAAACCCACAATAGATAATAAAAAAGTTGATATTATTATTGTAATTAGCGATTTCTCGTATTTCTCATCAAGAAAGAAATGGCATGTTTTGTAAAATTGTAAAATATAAAGAATATAAAAACATAAACGAGCAATTGTAAAGAAACTTTGCGTGTGTAGGTTGTGTCGCGTTGAAGTTATGAACGCATAACGATGACCTAAAAGTTTAACAACATTATGCTAACACATTATGCTAAATTATAATTGTGATTCCCCAGACATTGATTTCATTTACGTACATCGCTTTTTAAAAAAAATGCTTACGTAACAAGTTGTTTTCTTGTTAAAACATTATTTAAATAAGTTAACAACAATTGTTACAAATCTGTAAAAGTGAAAGGTGAATAGAATGATTATTAATCCTAACATCGAGAATATAACAAGTCTATTGCTCTTGGATCCTAATAGTTACCACCTAGTATGTAATAAAAAACGCATATAGATTGCGAAATGAATATGACAAAAAAATATTCAAACTATCTTTCTTAATCATAAACATCCTTGTATTTAGATAAGGATTTTCCAAAATTATCAGCTAAAAAGATGAAAAACAAATTATATTCAAAGGAACTGTATTGTATTTCTAAGTAGATATACAATTTTAAAAAATATAAAAATTTGTATTTTTACTGTGTTAGACACTTGAAGTTCAACCCTGGCAAACTGGGTTATAATAGCTAGTTCCTAGTTTATTATAATTATTATAATAATGAAGCAAAAATCAAGCAAAATTCAATCAAACACACAAGCTATAGAAAAGCAATACAAAGCTGTACAAAATACAAAACTGTACGAGATTCCAACAACTGCATAGACTCTATAGCCCAAAACAATGGAACTTATCCTGACACCAATGTAAACTATTCTGACACCAATGCAAAATATTCTGACACCAATGTTAAGTCATAAATAATATCTAACACATCACTCAATAAGTCCGTAGGATAACTAAGAAAAACACATTTTTTGGCAAAATTCGATTTTATTCATCAACATACATTCCTTCAAGACTGATACAGTCAGTCCAACGCCGCTCTAGCATTCCGACACCTTTTTTGTAAAACGATTCGTCTTTGGCCTCAAAATAAGCTTCAGTTTCAGCGATCACCTCTTCATTTCAGCCAAATTTCAAATTCAAGCCATGCTTTGGCTGTGATGGTATATTTACCCATCAAAAAGCAATGATAAATCAACACACGAAATTGCTTTGAAATTTCCTTGAGAATGAACGAATTGTTTATCTTGAGTATCATAGTTTATTCGACTAATTGTTAATCTTCAAGATTTATATTGAGATTCGAATAGTTTATTTGTCGAATAGTTTTTCTTGGAATCAAATAGTTTATTTGACGAATATTTTCAGAAAATAAAGAGATAACATTTTTTGATAATAAGAATAATCAATCGACAGTATTTTTGTATAAAAATGTCACTATATTGGCATTCTATAAAATACATGCTCGAAGATAATAATAATGTTGAAAATAAACGATATATTACACATGTGTGGATCATTCTTTTTCTATGACCAAAAACATTATTCCTATAAAATACGAAACATATTGAATAATTGGTTTTTGTCTGATTATTTATAAAAGCTTTTTGTGAATAAATTCAATTGCTTAATTATAAATAGAACGTATACACACAGCACATATATAACAATATCATTATACAGGAATATTTCTATGGCTCGGCAATACAAGAGATTGAGAAACTAGTTCAAGTAAAGAATCAATCATTATATCGAATTTGGCGCGGAACGCATTTTCTTCATTCTCATAAGATAGAGTTATATTCGTATGCGTTCGGTTCGGGAATGCAATGCTCAGCATATATATTTTAATATTATATAGTACAATATACATATACAAGACAGGGTTACAATAAATAATAACGTTATTCCTTTTTAAGGATCTTTCTCGTCTGCAGTTAAGCACATTCCTTGGTGATTTCTATATACGCATACTTCACTCGTCCGTATGCACAATCCATCCGTTGTGAACATTCATTTGCATAACATTTAAGACACACCGAGCCGTCGCCGCCGCGCCGACGCATACTTCGTATTGCGAGTGTATGCGTGACTACGAGAAGAACGCACGACTGCACCTCGAATTGCATGCGAACCAACGATAAATGCAACGTGCGTACCACGTGCGCGCGGCGTGTCTTAGGCATTTGCGTAGACAGATAGGACGTAAGTCCACGTCGAAGAATATCCACGGAATTAAGTCGTAACAGAGTTATTTTCTATTTAGCAGGCGCACGGATAATTGCTATGCAATATGTGCGATCGATCGACGCGCTTATATAATTGCGGTCATAAAAAGGTCATCTTGGCGCGAGTGATAAAATAGCATCCGGCTGGTTAAAGATGTGCAACGCGTTGTTTGCAATGTTAATTGGAAAAATTTATAATATGCATAAAGACAAATTGATTGCATAATGCATATATTAGGCGGATCATTTGCACGCAATATTATTATATAGGGTGTTTATTATAATTGCGGATTTAGAAATTCGAATCCTTTATAGCTCTAAAGAGCTCACTGCAATCGCATTAAAAACTAGTGTTCTTAGACTCTATATAGGCACACTCACCCCGGAATGAGCGTGCACAAAAAACAGCACGATACCACCAGCCAGAACAGCAAAAACATAGTCCTCCCGAGGGCTCCTCTCAAACCGCACGCTTATTATTTATTGATTTACGCTCGAAGATAATTCCGCTTAAAATATAGCCAACTCACAATAGATTCGTACATTTTGCTGCAGGTCCTCTATATTGCGTATATATATACACATACACAGACACTGTGCACATTTCAATTATATACGCCATGTTTTCAATTATCCGTATTCTTTATTCTCGATATTAAATACATAAATATACATCATATCCAGATACCGCGTGCCGCTTCTTCAGCATTTGCACTTGCATTATATTTATGTAACTATAGAACGTTTCATGCATATGCATGTAATTGCGAGCGCAACATATTCAGCTAAATCATAGTTCTACAAGATACATATGTGAGCTAAAATGAGGAGCGCGAGCAAGACAAAGCCACACAGTGGCGCTTTCGACTTAAATTGGCAACAGGTATTAATTAATTTCTGTTATAAATCATTTTGCGAGTGAGAAATGATGAGTGCCAGCAAACGACTGCGGGAACTGACTATTTTATACAAACTACATAATACTATATACTATATATATATACAATGTAATCATATTTTATTCATGTGCAATTGCCGCAAAATTGTCGTGTGACCAGTCGCGTTCCGATTCACAGAGTCTTTCCTCTAACGGCTGCTGCTCAGGCACGCTTAAGATAATCGAACTATGTTATATAGAGAATCTGCAGAGAAATCTAATAAAAAAAGTACGTACTACACCCGACACAAGCCAGCCAAGTGCACGCATGCGCAGACCGGCGATTTGTAACTAATTAATATTCATGTGAGCGCGCAATGCATTTCTTATACTTCTTCCTTCATATATCGCGATATAGTATAAAATATATGTATATCCATAAACTAGTCGGCGTGCGCGCACTCTGTTTATGTCTTATCGAAGGTTTATCGACTGTTTTTACGATATATAATATAAGTATAGTACAATACACAATGTCGTGCGCATTCGCGTGTGTACAACCATATAGTTTACCGCCATTACTATAAAATCGCGGTATCAAGCTGTGAACGCGTGCGTTAATATAGATTGTGATTAGAAAAAGGTAGTTCGTTTGATTTTAATAACTTCTTCTTTCGTGTGCGGCAAAGACGCAAGAGTATGC
The DNA here is from genome assembly GCA_010015015.2 of Bolitophila cinerea. Lineage (NCBI taxonomy): Eukaryota > Metazoa > Arthropoda > Insecta > Diptera > Mycetophilidae > Bolitophila > Bolitophila cinerea. The sequence goes on from JAAAKO020017556.1 coordinate 11,707, forward strand.
CTAAATGGCGCGCGCCTTATGCTTTTATAGTGTAAATGTGAATCAGGCTAAACCGCAATTTTACGAGCATGCGCGCTCAGTGTCTGTGACCGTGCTCGTAAACTTGGTTTGCCACTATTTAATTATTTAATAGTAATATATTCAATAGTAATATTCTGAAATTTTCATGGTAAAATTTTCAGGATATTTTCATGGTAAAATCTTTAGTGACCACAGTTATATCTATGACAAAAATTTCAAAGAAAAAAAAAACAATTATATCATTTTTTCTTACGTTTTTAATTTACCATAATACTTAATTGTAAATGCAATAAGTGCTATCTACATCAGAGTTCACCCTAATAATATATGCTCGAATTTAGTTTATAACAAACAGCCCGTGGAATTACTGAATCTCCCATCGGGATTGTCTCCTGGTCCCGGAAGACGGATAGAGGAAAGCCTACATATATTATTATTTTGGTTCCGGTGAAAAAAATAACCGATGTGGATCAGAAACAAAATATACAATTCGGAATGGATATGATTATTTGGGCTGACGTCAATATTCGATTACCTCAATAAGCATTGTAGAAATAGCTATAAGGCTAGTGTAATATTGCAGACGCTCCCGAATGATCTAAGTCAATCAAATTTAACGGAAAGCATAACTCGAATAAGTAGAACGCAGAAGAGAGAACTCCTACTTCCACTCAATGAATCGGGAGACAATACAGCCGTCCTTAAAGACACCATTCGAGAGAAACTCAGTGGTAAAGCAAAAGTACTTAGCGCACCATTGTGAATCTAAGGGACGTTGATGAAATAACATCCACAGCGGACGTAAGCGCTTCAATGAAAGCCAATTTTAGGCATTTTTTTAATATTATTGTAGAGGGTTGAATAATGAATTTTAATTAACTGTTCAGCTAAGATTGGCCCCGTGCTTAATTGGTTGTCGAACCTTCGTGGACAACCAGTTGACCACGGAGCCAATCTGTGCTGAACCACTGATTTTTAAAACGTTACAATGCGTTTTGAATTGGTCCGCAAAAAATTCTGGAATAATTTCTACAAAACCAAAGAAAATATTAGATTTCTGTAAAGGTTTATGATAAATAAAACATTCGAAAATATTTACATTTAAATAAATCATCTTTTAAAAAAATATATAATTCTAAAACCTATTTATTTGAATGTATATATTATTTAAATATGTTTATATTAATAATATAAAATGAATAACAATACATAAAAAATGTATAGATATGTAAATACATGTAACTATTAATTAATTTTAATAATTTTCTTTATTTTTAGATTTGTAATTCCTATTTTATGTTTCCTGAAAAAGAAACATAATACTATGATTTCTTAAAGACTCAAATATATTTATTGTATAGAAATAAATTTACTAATATTAAAGTTTTTATTTGAATATTTACACATATTTTTTAATTATTTTATTAAATAATAACAAGTTTGTAGACTGTTTTGAGTTCAAGCTTTCAAATGCAAGAGTTTCCATAATTTAATATACACAATTTCTTCCTTTTCAAATGTCGAATTATTGCACATATACATAAGTTACAATCATAATAAGAAAGCATTACTTATGTAAGCAATATTTACACAAGCAACATTCTATTGTAGCAACCTCTGCATTACTAACTTTTTTGATTACAATATTTCTGTACAAGCTACCATGGTTTTAATTTTCATTATTCCGTAAAAATGGAGATGGTAAAAAAATTCTTTGAAAACCAAATTATCATTTTTAAATGATCTTGATGATGAACTATATACGCATGGTTTTTACTACGAAGGAAAGCAAACGAATTGGTTTCAAACGAGATACTAGAAGTTAAAGCATTAAATTTAGGTAATTTTTCCCACTCAACAATACACCATTTTTGCTATCACTTGTCCAAAATGTTATAAAATCAGTTCTTAAAACAATTAATTAATATTATTTTAACTAATAAAACTACCTATTTATCTATAAATAACAAAAAATATTTTTCTTAAAATGTATACTTCTCTATTCTATATAAGCAACTTTTTCTACGTAAAAAACTTTTATGAAAACAATTGATTTGTAATACATATTTTAGATTAGTTGCTTGTGTAGAATGTTTACTTATACCCTTTATCAAAAGGATTAAAAAAAATCTATTCGTATTATAAGGATGTTTATATAGTCATCCCGTAAAATAAGGAGAAAGAGTTTTTATTTAAGAGGTATAGAATATTGTACCTAAGTTATGTTTGACGCGCGCAATAATCATACTAATAAACTAGTTCATTTACTTGCAAATAATTATGTTTACCGGTGCAAATAAAAAATAAACATAATTATGCACCGAAAAATAATAATCGCCTTTTTACCATATACGGCAAGCAAACCGAATCGACATCGCGCAGTTTTTTTGTGCTTCGCGTCAGGTTCGTCGTCTGCATTGAACTCTTTCGTTTTCGACTCTATGTTAGCCCATGTACAACATAACCTACAATCATAATATATTATAAATTCATGATTTGTTGTTTGCTGAGAAGCTCGAGAGGAATATGAACATGACTTGCGCGATTGTAATAGTTATTACTACACGTACATTTGAACACGGTACAGGGTGTCTCGAATGTATGGAGTCTTTTGTATCGTATACTAGGCCTGAAAACAATGTGAATAAAGATTCTCACATAAATTACTCATTGATTTTGATGTATTTTAAAAATAGCCTATTCGTCGAATATGCAGATATACAAAAACAACATATATTAAAAAAGAAAACCAGGGCACACCACAAAAATTGCATACACCTCATACAATATTTCACTATATACATTATGATTATACATAAATGTCACCACGCAGTCGCTTACAAAAATAATTGGCGAATCGATTAAATCATTATATTATTATATGTAATTATTAGATTTCTCGCGCGTATATACAGAATACAGATTGTATCTGTATCTGCTATGCGCACTCGACACTTATTATTAAAACCATTTCAACGAAACAATTTGCCTGGCGCGCGGGCACGCTTACTATATTTATATTTCAAAGGCGCACGCGTCTCTTCGGCTGTACACTATATATAAAGTATATACTCGTAAAATTGTACGTATTGTATTGTGTAGATATGTTTATTGGTATATACACTTCCATTTTTAGATTGAAACTAGTTTTATTAAATTAAATAGTGAAACAAAAACGAAAGCCTACGCAAGGCGTAAGCATGGGCGAACGCGTGCGTAAGGCAGCGTGGCCGGAGGGTTTGATTTTAATTTAATTTTATTATCGTCTCTCAAATCGATTCGATTGCGCAGCGGTGCGTTCTTTTGTAGAATCTATCTATTGAATTTATCCATAAGTGTTTCTGTGCTTTTGTCGGAACAAAGCCGTATAAATGTGTATCGGAGAACGCGCATTTCTTATTATATCAAAACACGCGTGTATATATATATGTCGGCGCAGTGCGGTGATCTACATTCATATATATATAATATTTCTATATATTATATACAGGTATAATTTGTATTTGTATTGTACAGCTTCTGTTACTGATTTCATGATTAAATATATAAAATATATATTAAAATTCATAAACACAAATAAAATTAAGAAATGATTTAGTTATTAGGTGTTAAAACTGACAGAGACCGAGGTTATCATTCAATTTTCCAGGGTGATCATCGTTTAATCAACGCTAATTTATAGTGGTTTTTAATTGAATGTCTGATATCTGATATCGACATTTTTGGAAATCATATCTTAAATATTACCTGTCTTCCAATATAATGTATATAAATAATTCAAATAAAATAGAGTCTTCTGTAACACATAACAACTAAATGCAATAGACATAAGTTGGGCGGATGAATAACAAACAACTTACAAAATCAATAAATTATATGATATACATACGATTTAAAGTCGGAATATATAGTATCTTTACAAAATGTAAATAATATATTGATGGTATACATATACACACAAAGCCTTTGCATAGTAGGTACTATATAAAGTATTTATTTAAACACAATCTCTGCATTGATCTTGTCGCGACTGACAATTATATACTTATATGGTATATATATATAAATATATATATAAATATATATATATATATATAT
>JAAAKO020017567.1:0-15820 GCA_010015015.2 Bolitophila cinerea
GGAAACTTCAAACTTTCGTCAATTACTGCTTGAGACGGATTTTGGGCATTAGATGGCCGGAGGTGGTCTCCAACGCTATATATATATATATATATATATATATATGCGAGGGTTAAAGTTAAAATCAAATCATATTTAAATATTTATGGGAAAATTCAAATTACATTATTTATTATTATTATTTAACGTTACGTAATATATGGACGATCCCTTATAATTATATATTATCAAATGTAAAAAATAAAAAAATAAATAAAATGCAGTAACTCAGATTTAATAAATTATTAAATGAATTTATTGTCATTTATGACAAAAAATTATAACTTCATATTTCTTTCCGCGCTAAAATTTAAAATTTGCATACTAAATAAATTATGCAAACCAAATCAGTCTCCGATAATTATTTATGGATGCAATCGCGATAAATAAAACAATTATTATTTAACCGCACTGTCTCTCTATAGCTAAAAGTGCTCAAACGTCTATTTTTCTCAATTTGATTTTATAATTGAAAACCTAAAATGGCGCGTCAGACAATCCAGAGACGTCCGTTCGCATGACTGCGCACAGAAATATTAATATTAAACGTTTCCATGCTGTTTAAACTATACCTCTACTAACTTATATAAATACACACCACAGTATCATCTCGTTTAAATATATAAATAAATAAATACCATCGCACCGAGTACTGACAGACATGCCAAGCAAGAACCAAGACGTTTGCAGATTGTACACGATTGAATTTCCTCTATAACATAAGTGTAGGATTGTAGACGCGCGTGCGTTCGCTGTACATCGCAAATTGAATATTGTAGATATATACTTTATAAGAATATATATATATAACATATACAATACTATATAAATATATGTTTAAATATTGTATATATTGTATGTCATAAAAAATATAGAACCTGACGGTTAGACTGGGCGCGCGTGCGATCTGTATTTATGTATGTATACAAATAAATCGCTTTATTCAAGTATATTTACTACTACATAGAATACAATATAGTATATATATACTATATAGCAAAAGGCTAGCGCGCATAGACGAAATTGATATTTTTGCATCCGCGCGCGCATCGCGCATGTTGCATTTTGCGCTGATGCGCGCGTGTCTGCGCTGTCTTGTGCAAAATATTTATTCCTGGCTTTTATGTTTATTTATGTTGTGCAATTTGAATAACATCCGTTGAGCGCTCGCTATCGCAATGTCTGCATATGCGTAAAATGTGTGTGTGTCTGTGTATTCATAATAATTTCGATATATCGATATATACTATATATAATATATAATACCGAACATATTGTAATATATGTTTATTTTATTTATGATAGACTATATAACATTTATATTATGTATATATATATATGTTTATGCTAAGAATGTAAATATCAACTGAAATAATGTTTTGTTCTGATTCTACAGGGTGTCTTATAAGTCGTGTGCTAAGATTAATGGGGTTGAAAACACAAATAATTTAAGAAAAGGTAAAACACCTACGTATGACTTTCAACAAAAGGGAAAATTTTATTTTATTTTGTAATGATGCCGTTGAAGAGCATACGCTTTCTCTAAAACATTTATAATTTAAAAGTAAAAAGAGAATTTAATGATTTCAAACAAATATCTGACAGTTGTTTGTTTAATCAAACGAATAATTCGAAATTGAGTTTCAATTGTCCTTTATTCAAAACTAACAAAAGGAAAACCTTATCAGATTTCTAACACATCAGCTGGAAATAAAAACCCTTCCCCCAAATAGAGAAACAGATTAAAAATATTATTTGAAAAAGTGTATTACACTTTATTTTATTTTACACATAATTTAAAAAAAAAAAACAATGTTGTCCCAAAAAAAACAAACAATATTATTACCAAAATAAGGTCATAAAAAAATTGGTAACCTAACAAATGTATCCTAATAAATACAAAATGTCAACAGATTAAATGAAAATTGTGGAAAAAAACATGCACACATTTAAAATAACTTATTTTTTGTAACAATTTTATTTATACAATAATTTATTGCTGGTAAATATTTATTTATGACAAAAATGTATTTATTTCAATTTTTTTTAAATTATTTTTAATTTTCTTGGAAAGAATAACTTATTAATGGTAACAAATAATTATTAATAGTAACAAAAAAATTTTTTTGGGTTGTCTCTAGAAATTTAATTATTAAAAAAATAATAAATAATAAACAATAAATACCTTTGTTACGATATGGGTTTATTAGTGAATATATTGCCATCGGTTTAACCTTTCCAACGATATTTTAAAAATTCCGAAGCTCACAGTGTCTTATTTGGCCCGTTCTACCCTAATAATATTTTTATAAAATATAAATAAACCGTATTTGCATTAGAAACGCGAGTTATGTAGTTATTTAGTTTAAAAGTTCTTCAAAATTTAGTGAATATAAATAACAACGCAATTTTGAAAAATCCAAGTTTTCTATCATATAACATATAATTTGAAAAGTTTTTGTTATTAAAAGAAATTACACAAGTATAAAAAACATGTAATTAAAATTTTAAAATACTCTTATGCCTGTATTACACTTCCGCCGACTTGTGCTTCCGACTACTGCCGACACTTTCTAGTGATGCGTACTCAAACTTATCTAGTAGTTATATTGATTCAGACGTTCATGGACTACACATCACTAGCAAGTGTCGGCAGCAGTCGGAAGCACAAGTCGGAGGCGATGTTAACAGGCAATTAAGTGTATTATAAAATAATTTTGTAAAATAGCCATAAAAACATGATTTACTTAATTTTCAAGAGAAATTAAATATAATCACCGATTTCGGGAAAGGAAGAAGCTCATGATCAATCAAATTCAACCGCTATTTTAAGTCTTGATCGACATTGACACATCGACATGTGGCTAAAATAAATATTATTATAATATTGCCTCAATGACATCGCAAACATTGTGCAACCCAAATATTAACCCTATTTATATTTTTGCCAGATTCATCCTTTAAACTAAAATATTATATTACATAACAAAAAAATCTGTAACTTTTTTGAAATAATTTTATAATAATGTTTTCATATTTTTATTACAATGTATTGTTAAGATATCCTTTTTACAATATTCTACTTTGTCTGCCATAACTTTTGTTACATACAATTAATTAATATTAGTTTTTTTTCGTATAGCTCACGTCACCATCAGGTGTATGTGTTAACCTTCACACATGTTTTTTTCTTATTATTTTTAGTCTTTACACATTTCAATATACAATAATTGATAATTAAGCAGATTTTTTTAGCCACAGCCACCGTAAGCAATTGCAACATTCACCTTTAAGTGCATCGTTTGCTCTCACAACAATAAATTATGTGTTATTAAATTAAATCTCGTAATATAAAAAAAAAATCATGCTCAGCGTACCGCCAGCCTTAACCTAGTCGGTGTGACTTAATGGTGGCGTGGTTTACCAAAAAAAAAAAACAATTACGTTTTATTACAGTTTTCTGCAATATTCGAAAATATTACCGCGACAGGTATAATTGCATATTGTATTATTTTATATTAGGTACTGGTACATGTTTTATAGAATACCTATACAATTTATACATACTATGAAAACTATGTATATAGTTTTGTGGTTTAAAAATCATAAAGTTCATATGAAGCATAAAATACGAGTATATATAGTAAACAAACCAGCAATGTTGCATAATTAAATTCATGTTAACTATAACTATAGTAAAGAAGTACTATTATTCATGGTCACGCGGTCGACGGTCTATTCAAATAAAACAAAACTTTTAAATAGTGCCTTCAGGTAGTTTATTTCTACTGTACACATTGTACAATGTATCTGCATATATATGTACTACGTAGCTAACAGGTAAATTAAATAAATCTGTGCTTCTATATTATGAAAACATTTTTTTTTTAAAATACGCTTGTTTTTATTTAAATCTTACATAAATTAAATTCGGATGCATTATATATTTTAGATTTAACATAAAATCTTCACATTCTTAAAACATTAAAAAAACATTTTTATAATTTATTACACCTTAGAAATCCAAAATTGAAGACACTTTTATTTTAAGAACATTAATTGTAGTAGTATTTGCTTGTATTTTTGGTTTAAAATCAATTGGTGTTTTTATGCATACGGCCCCAATATCTCGGTAAAACTATAAATTAATCTTGGACGGTTTTTGAAAAGTGATCATTTGTTAATTTAAAATTTAAAAATAAATAAAAAATATATATATTAAGATTTTTTGCGTGTCTGTTATCTTGCTTGCTTACTTGGATTCAAATGCGGCCTAATTAACCGACTTCATGTCATCCAATCCAATGGCCCATTGAGTTGTTACCGATGACATGCATTTTATTACATTTTCCCCTATCTCTAATTAGGAGGTTAATTTTTTTATTTAGTATTAGTAATTTAAAAAATATAAATCTGCTTTTTTACAGATAACCCTTTGATGCATAAAAAAAAATTAGGCGTGGTCAAAGTTAGTTATACCAAGAATTTATATGAAAAACCTTTTTTAGGGCTGATTAATTGTCAATATAGAAAAATATAATCCTACATATGAATTTTCAATTTTATTGGTTATTTTGTATATATGCTTAAAATTTCTACAGTTTATATATTTACAAGGAAAAAGTTACAGAATAAAGACCATGTTAACTACGACTTAATTCCCTGTGCGACGCGTTTTAACTATCTTTCTCATTCAAATGCAATTTTTCCATCCCTTACCGGCCCCTGGTTTTCGTTTTTGTATTATTTATATGTTTAATGTTTAAATGTTTATTATTCTGATCAAAAAACAGTGGATATTTAGGACTATATATTGGTACTGTTTCAGCGTACAATTTTAACAACGTTGTTAGGATTTATGTTCTTAAAATTGTTGTTATAAGCTATTCAGCTTATATTTAAAAACATCTTGAATTTTCAAAATCAAAAAAAGATAGCAAAATATAATTCACATTTCATTGCCAACATAACCAACTGCAAATTAGTGTGCAGAAATATTTAAGTTTGTAGTACGAGTCGATTGAAAAATGTCAATGATTTAAGAAAATGGAGGTATACTGCAGAAAATATGATAAAAAACTTAATATTTTATAAGGACTAAAACTGCGCAATTCAGCTTCAAACTATTATTTAACAACAAGTTTAATGATCGATGCTTCTCTTAAAAACGACTCAAAAATATTTTTTAAAACACAAATACAATTTGAAACTCATTGTGATCTATTCTCAATTTTATTGTAGGTTGTGATATTGGATATGACTAACAACAGCGAAAATGCGCCAGTCACTTCGCTTGTTTCACATAATTTAACGACGTGTGAAAATTGCATGTATAGTGTATATTTTCATCAGAGAAATTCCAACTTAAAAATCTATTTTTTTTTTGATATTATTTTATTAGTATTTATTTACTTTTTACCTTGGCAAACAACGGAAGTCCATATGACATGTATCCCAAATATATAACAGTAAAATGGTATATCTAATAAAGTTTAATCTATATATATGTAATAACGGATAATTATAGATATAAATTAAATCGCTCCCCAAAAAAAATTGTGTGCTCCTAAAAAAATGCACCCTAAAATAAGAGTGTTCAGCGAGAAAAAACATGCTCCAATATCATAAATGACCAACGAAAGTGTAATCTGCCGCAATAATTTAATAAATATGCGCGAAGCGCAAAATGTAAAGCGCACAATTGCTTGTGCAATTTTTTTTTTGGGTGCACACTTGATAGGTGCACATTTTTAGATAAACAAAATAAAATGTTGGTGGTAGATTTTCAATTATTTTGTGGACATTGAATTATAATTAAGCTTAATTTGATATATACATATGATACCAATTATATATTCTCATCAGATTTATAACACAGAATATGTTTATAAGTTTTACAAATCTAGGTTTCCATCATATTGGTCTTTTAGTTTTAAAGATTGACTTTAGACCCAGATCTATTTAAAAAAAAGTGTTTCAAATTCATCAATTTAATTAATAAATAAAAAACACTTATCATTATGATCATCGCATTTATCAAATTGTTTTTTTTTAAATATATAATAGTATAATAATAACTAAAAACAATAACTAAACATAATATATTTATTTTATACATTAATAAGTGTATGCAAAATTTATATTTAATGATATCCTAATTGAAACACAATTTTTATGCTTTTATTACAAACAAAAATGTTTAATTATTTATAAATGTACAACACAGTCTAATTCAAAATCTTCACAATTCATTGACATTAAATATTAAAACAATTAATTAAATTCTATTTCTAGCATATCGCATCCTAACCCTAACCCCTAATTACTCATCTCGTTTTGAAGCTCTTCGAGCTGTTTCTGAGCAACGGCCGACATTTGTGTGTATGGATACGCAGACAGGACAGACATCGAGGGAGGTGCATACACTGCAAGCATCGGATTTATTGGAAATCCGCCGCTATTTACAATAGAATCCATAGTTCCGCCGGGTGGAAGCATCTCAGGCATCTGCCAAACGGGTGGAGCCCATGTTTTCTCTTCTACTTTTGCATGTAGTTTCATGTGCTGCAGCAAAACATCACGCCGACTAAACGTTAAACTACACTCCGGACAGGCCAACTGTTGTTCCGAGTGTATGCGTTCGTGTCGCACGAGCTTGTCCTTGCGACCGAATCTCTTTAGGCAGTGTGTGCACGCAAACGGCTTAAATCCCGTGTGAATGACGCCATGACGATCTAGTTCTCGTTTGCGCACAAATGATTTGTCACAAATGGTACACACGTGATTTCGGATGCCCAGGTGAATGTTTCGGTGGTTCAGTAGAGATGATTGAGTCGTAAAGCGTTTCGGACAAGTGTCACAAGCAAAATTCTTTGGCTTTGTTAAGTCTTTTTTAGGACCATTGAATGTGACCGCATCGCCGGTGACATGACTCGGGAATGTAATAAGAGCAGGCAATTGAGGGGCTACGACAACATCTTGAGTTGGTAGAATCTGTAAAGGTTGTGTCTCCACTAACGGAATCATTCTTTGTTTTTCATGAACGGATGCTTCTTGAATTGGGAATTGTGCAAATTGAGCTTCTTCTTCGACAGCATCACCATCCGAGAATGGATCTAATGATATAACCATATTTTCTGTATCACCGGTTGAGCCAGCAGCCATTGTACCAGCGGATATCATTCGCTGATTCTGTTCTTTTTTCAAATGACTTCGTTCGTGGTATTGAAATTTATCTTTTCTGGAAAACCTAGCCGGACACTTCGTGCAATGGAACGGTTTAGCATCCGTATGGATTAAAGCATGTCGATAGAGATCACCTTTTGTGGTGAATGATCTTGGACACTGCTGACACACGTGCGGTTTCATACCACTGTGAATACGTAGATGCTTCGTTAGGTTTGTGTTTCTCGAGAAATTCTTACCACATTCTGGACAGCTAAATGGCCGAATTCCAGTGTGTACAATAGCGTGCTTCTTCAGGTCGGAACGACGTCCAAACTTTTTGTCACATTGCATACAGATAAACGGCTTTTCGGGCTCGTGGCATTCCTTGATGTGTGCAATAATTGTATTTCGACTAGCGCAACTAAAAACACAGAAATTACAAAGATGTGGATTTAAACGGTCGTGAGCAGCTTCGTGATTCAAACAGTCCATTCGATCGACAAATGCGGTGTCACAGTACTGACAAAAGTAAACGATCTTGATACCATCAACAATTTCTTGGTGTCTCTGGTTGCCTGCAGTTGTTGGCGTAAGAGTTCCGGTTTCTTGATCCGATTCAAAGTCTAAACCACTTTCACTATCCTCATTAGAACTGGCGTAATCTTGTAACGGGTCAATCACAACAACATTGCTCTCGTGTGTCATTATCTTTAGGTCTCCATTGAGCTGTTGCATGAGTACATTGCTGGACAGTTCATCAAATTCCTTGGCCGCAATATACCGTTGTAATCTTGTCTCGCATTGAAGTATATTATGACGAAAGTCACAAAAGTTCTCTGTGTTATAGAGACAAGAGTGGCAGATGTTTGTGGGCAGACCATCGTCAGGTAGAACCTACAATAAAAATACAAATTATAAATTATATATACATTTTAAGAGAAACTAACGGAATAAAAACAATTAATTTTAAGTGGTTGTACTAAATAAATACAAACGCTCGCGCACTGGCAACACGTACTAAAATATGTCTGCGCTTTTTAGCCGAGCCAAACGCCAAAGTCAAACAACGAAAATAAAATATATGTTTTGTTGCTGCCGTGTGATTATATCACATTTTCAGTTAAAATTCAATAAATATTTTTAAAGTTATTAAATAAACATTACCCGTATCTGGAATAACTCAAATATGCGATCGCTTAGCGGTTTCTTCAGAGGATTCGGATCTAATCGATCGTAAATGCTTATTATGAAATCATCGCTTTTTAAGCATAATCTACAGATTTGCGTTAGATCCTCGCGCGATAGAGCCAGTAGTGAGTTCAAATCCTGGCCGGGGACGGGAAGGTCGTCTGCAGAGAACATTGTGACAAGCGCAGAAAATTTTCCCAAAATTCTGGTTGTGTAACACAACGCATTCGCGTTAAATCCGTCCGTACCGTTTGCCACTCGAGAACCCGAATCCACGGTTTGGAGTCAATTAAATATTGACGATATTTAGTTTAGAAAGAAACACTGTTCAGCGAAACACTTTTATTAAAATGAAAAACCAAGCGGAGCACCTATTACGCCTTTGAGGCTCCGACTGCCATTTTGGAAATGGGGCCTCGTATTCGGCTCGCATTCTTTGTCGACTTGAAACAGGGGATTGCATTGAATCGGTGTGTGAAGTGACAGCTAGTGCGCGCAAATTGCACCGTGTACTTGACGTCAACGTATAATCGCTCTTTTCGCTCATGTAGAACTGGTCGAAAGGTAAAACTGTTATACGGTGTGCATTCGCAAAGGGGAATGAAGCGTTCGGCATGAAAAAATGCAAGTTTGTTTTGTAGATGTTTTGTGCAAAGAGAAAAAATACTTTGGTTTCGGAGTAGCGATGTAAACTGTTCGAAATTGTATGTTACAATTACCGAAAAACAGATGTCGCCACTAAATTTGGCTGTTATTTGAATTGTTCATGTATTCCAGTTTTTTTAAGTTTTTTACGTTGTGTGGTTGCTATAGTTATTTAAATTAAATGTAATATAACTTAGTATTACTTAAAGTGGATTAAATTATTGGTTAGATTTCTAAGTTTTAAATAAATAATGCGAAAATATAAATGAATAAATTATGGTTGCCTTAAATAAGTTAAATTTGTTCTTTTATTGAATTAAAGTAGTCACACCTACAATAAAATGAATTTGCTCCTAAATAAAATAAAAATCTTCGGCACGTCTTCTCCAGGGAAGAAGGATCACACCTTCTTTGGGGTTGGTAGTTTTCCCACAAGTCAGTCCACAAAGAAACCTTTTTTTCTATTCATTGTTTGGTACTGTCGTTAGCGCAGATAAGTCGAAAGAAACAGATGTCTCCATAGTTGGTATGAAGGATTCTGCGCCTGCCACCAATATATCTTTCAGAAAACGCTTACGTATAAGTTTCGTCTGTTCGAGTGTCAGAGGTTCAGAAATGTTAACCTCGTTTATAAGTGCTACTTAAATCCTTTTTATAATCTCACTAAACGTCAATGAGTTTCGATTTCGGGTGATTGTATCTTTTTTAGCCTCGGTCATTTTGGCAGCCACTCTCTCTCTCTTTCTCTTTCTCTCTCTCTCCTTCAGTGCCTTTTCGCTTCTAAATCCTTTCCGGTTGGTCACCTGTATCTTGTGCTGTTAAACGATTACTTGTAGCGGTCTTAGTAACAACACCTTTTCTAACAATAATGTTTACGTTCCTGTTACCAGGAATGTTGTGCTTATGGGCTCCCTTGTATCCACTCGTGGGTTGAGTGGTCTTCATTGCGGCTGAATCCACTTGACTTTTGTCACTCTAGGAGGGAAGTCAACGTTGCCTGTTGATGGTCTAACTGGAGGTCGCCCGGTATCCGGTATAGAAACACGTTAGGGACTGGTTTATTAAGGACTACCAGTCATGCCTAAGCAATCCCTCTCGCCACGGTTCGTTAACGCACCTTAGAGTAAATCCCAGGGTAGGTGCGATGGTCCACTGTGGCAGAGCCCTGTTGTAAAAGTGGCTCTGCCACAGTGGACCATCACCAACACTGGTAAGGCAATAAATTACAAGACAGAAGAAGCCCGGTATCTGCAAGACAACACGCTAGGGACTTCCAGCTACTGCATTCGCATTCGAATTTCAGCTATGGTACGGTTAGTTTAACTTTGGAGTAAGTCAATCAGTTGGTCTACAATACCACCTTTTGGTTGGAAATCCGTTGTTAATGGGGAGTTGCGGCCTTGACCATTGTAAGCTTATTCCCAGATCTGCGAGTAATTCTTCAGATATACGGAAGAACCATGGCTCTGAAGTATATATACCCACTTTATCAACTCAGTCACATTTACTTGAGGTCATCAATTGACATTGCCACCATCGAAACGCGTCTGATAGGTACTTAACCCTCAGAAAGATCTCCATGACGACTAGAGTCGTCACAATGTCTGTAGAAGATTGCTTATTTAGTTTTCCACAAACCTCACGAACGAGTCCGCAGTCTGTCATGGGTGACCCTAACAGTTTCCGAGGAAACAGTCGATCAGCAAAGCACTAAATGGAAGGTGAGGTTATACCTGAACTCGGATCGCTGGATTCAAAGTCCAGAGTGTTAACCATTACATTGTTTATATTGCACATAATATTTTATTTTCAATTAAAGAAGTTTCAGAATAATATTGAAGCCGTTTCCAACAAACGGACAACTGCTATCAAAACCTTCTCAAAAGAATAAGTTATAACGTCGCCACTTTATAATATTTTGTCAAAAAAAATGTAAACATTTTAAGAATACGCAATAACAATGCAATTTTGCAATATTTTATAAAAAAAAAACAATATTTTAACATTTTAACTCTGTAATACATTTTATCAAAAGTTAAATGTAAAACGGTTTGTTTCTTTAAAAAAGGATCAAAAATTGTTTCTACTTTCGTCGTTTTCTGTATTGTCCTTCTATCAAGTCAAGTCAAGTCTTATTTCTGGATAACTTAATTTTGCTATGCAAAAAATTAATAAACCTAAATTATTTAAAATACAAAATAATTACAACCAATTTTCCATAATGTTCAATAGAAATTAAAAACCGATACGGTTATACTCAAAATATATTGTTTTAAAAAGATTTCTTCTTCCAGTTTAAGAAAAATCGACACAAACATTGAAACTTTCAACAAGTCCAAAGACTAGAAATGTATATATTTTCTCAAAAAATCAGAATATCTCAAAATCTGGAGCCACCACGTCCACGTCCGAATTCACTCTGCTGCTGACGGCCAAATTGTGCCTTAGGTGCTGCTGGGGCTGCATGTGTAACCTTGGTCAATTGAATTGGCTGAGCTTTGTAATTTTCATTGGTGGCACACGATGTAACATTCTCGGCAGCATCACAAGCATTTATAAGGTCATTGAAAGCATATCCTTCACCGCAACTGTACAGACGTGGTTTTCCTTCTAAGCACACGTAGTAGCGTTGGCAGTCAACGGGCGACTGATAGAATCGTGTCTCTTGGGCACCTAGATTTTCGTTCTTCAACTCCGGTGGGCAACTAAATCCTAAGAAAGCCTCAGCATCGCAGTCTTCTACCTGATCGGCCCAGTCACATCGATACGTATCCTTGTTGAAAGCAAGACCTTCGGGGCAATCGAAAGTGTAACCACGACCATCGGCACAGTTCATGAACTTTCCACAGTGTGACGAGTCTCCTAAACGGAAATAACCGAATTGATGAGGGCATTCTTCAGTGCTCTAAAATGAAATAAAAAACATTAGATTTATCAAGGGAATTTTCTAGAAACTCTTACCTGTGCCGGTTGTAATCGACCGCGTGTCGTGCAATCAACATCAATGGGATACTGACAGGGGAACGTGAACAGACCAACCTTGTCGTTGAACAACAAACCATCTGGGCAGAATTTCTCCTCAGGTACACCATCAACGCACTCGACGTACGCATCGCACTGTCCCTCGGACACATATCGGCCGTTCTTCTCGTCGCAGGTGCCCTTGAATGGTTTTGCTTCCGGGGACTTTTGCTGCAATTTTGATTGCTGTGCCGGACGTCGTTCACTACGTGCTTGTTGCTGGGCAAATCCTGTTTTTTATTAGAAATATGTTAAATATCCTATAAACATATTACATATGTGGATAATTATCTTTTAATGTATCATTTCACATCAAAGTATAAATATATACATTATACACACTAAAAGCTGTACGTATAAGAAGCATATAAAATACGCGGATTACGTATATATGCAAATTGAGGGAATCTTGACTATAGTTTTGGGTACGATTAGTGGTTGACCTTGAAATCTGTCTTGACTGAGTGTACAATATACATGTGGTGATATATTGTAAGCTTTTGCGTCTGCGTGCTCGTAACGAAAGTAAATTATGCCAAAAATATAAACTAAATAATTCTTCGAATTCATCAACTACATATACATAATTATAACAATGTAACTAACGCCTCCATGAAATGTGTTCACTCAAGCACATTTTATTATGCAATCACTACCGATAAATATATATATACCGCAAATCACTTTCCCAAAATGCGACTGCGTTACATAAAATATATATAGTATATGATGCTGTTATATTCATTATATTTAAATATGTGCAAATTGATTGAATCACTTAAAATAAACAGAAAACACTGAGTTTCTGAATAATTTAGACGTAACGTATTTAAGATTTTACATGTATTTTGATAGTAAAACATCATTATTGATGATGAAGTATAAAAAAAAACAATTTCTGTAAATAATTCCTTAAAATATTAAAGTATATGGTGTTGATCACATATTTGTGTATTTTTTAATTACGGATTTTTGATTGACGATTTTTCACTTCGCATTTGGATGTACAATGTACATAGTACATCAATGAAAGGAAAGGAAAGCTTTAATTTAATTTAATTATTTAATAAAAAATAATTAGAATGCTGAAGTTTAAAATTTCAACAACATATCATTAGTTAAAACGTATAACTTATTAAGTGTGTGGACATAATACGTTTTTGCCTTTTGAACTTCATATTACCTTTTTCCATAGCAGAACATAAAATGTACATAACATATTATAATATAACAAAACATTATAACGGAAGCTAAGTTTTGTAATTAAAATCCACACTTTTTTCATATTTCATAATATTTGTATAAATACAAGTAAAACTCACTAATATATCAAACTAAGTTTTAAAATTACAATATTTTGATGTTTTGAAGAAATAAGATCTCAAAAATTGTAAAAGTTGATTCCGAAGAATTCCTTTTTTTTCTTTATAACTAAAACTTATATCTTTCTGAGTTACGTAAATATAAAAAAAAAACACACACACGCACAACACACATATAAAACTAAAAACTATACTACAACACAATCCCCTCCGTTCCTTTAAAAATAAAAATGTAAATATAAACTCTGTATATTTTAAAATTTAAGAGTTATGAATAAAATAATAATAATAATAATCTATACCGTTTAAAGGCAAAATTGTTTGTAAATTGTTTTATTTTAATTAAAATTGTAAAACTCACTCTTCAGAAAGTTGTATGGTATAATGTTAGTTTTTATTTAAAAAAAATATTACTAGTAAAATTCAATAAGTGGTAATTTCAGTATTATAGCTCAATATATGTAAGAAAAAACTATATAATTATTTTATTTAAGCCAAACAAATGGTTTTAACAAAATAATGTTATGTCACTAATATCGGACATATCAAAATTTACATAATGTCCAGTTAAACAGTTGCGGTCATTTGAATTAAAAATATCGATTGATTTTATAGATTAAAATCATGTTCAATTATATAACATTAAATCTGACCAGTATAAGCAATTATATCCTCTTTAAGAGGTATTGGTATTTAAAGTATAGTTTAAAATACTTTCTTCGATTACTTTTATATGTTTATTAAATAAAAGATCTTACGACAACATAACTGTCAAAAGCAGATGTTCTTTTTATTAAAAGCGACTATTTTGGAGATTTTTTTGCTAAGATCTTGTTTACACGCTTTCTTCAAAAAAGGCTAAACTTTGCAAAAAATCAATATGTATTGCAAGAGCAATTAATTTATCTTTGAATTATTTAATATATTAAATAGGGATACATTTTTGTTTTTCGAAATCAACCTATCGACCAATAAAACAACAACTCGTTTATTACTACAAATCATTGGTTTTTGTTGATACTTTACATACTATATATCCTTGAAAAGTTGGCTTGTCAAAAACAAACTTCTCCCGAAATAAAGTCAATATTTAATACCACCAATAGCTTTCAATTAAAAAACTATGATCATCCGCCAAAAAGTTTTAGAAAAAATATCAAGAAACGCGGGAAGAGTTGATTTTTTGGTAATATTTAAAACCAAATTTTAAGTTGAAAGTTGCGTAAAATCTGCTTTTATTTTAAAAAATCTATTTCTCTTTTTAAGTTACATAGAAGAATACAAATAAAACTAGAAAACTCTATACACAAATTCAGTGTCAAATAAAAATGTCTGCAGTTCGTCTCACATAAAAAGAAGAAGCGAAAACTTGATATAAAATATTCTCCAAAAACACGTTAATAAATTATATCACGATTCACATTTCTTAAAATATAATACTTGAAATACCAGAAAAATCAATGTGCAGTGACAAATCGACCTTGCCATTTGATTTCCATCTTAGAAAATCGCGTTACGCAGTATTTATATATTTATTTAATATATAAAAGCGCACGTATAAACACGCACAAATTCAGATGAATAATATAGTAAACCACATTCATGCTATGTGTCCGAGAAGCGATTTCCTTTTCTTTAAATTACTTTATGATATGTTAAAGTTTTAGTGGTAAAAACTAATCTTAAAAAAAGGTTGTTGTATTCGCGCACATCTTCTCACCTTGGTAGGCAAATACACCCACGCACAGAACGATTGCAATCGTTATTCTTGACATCACGTATATATATATATATTTAAATTGGTAATTCCCTTTGGAATTTTAATAACGATTTTTTTTTAAACTTGTAAGTTTAAACTATTTTACACCCTTCGATCGAAAGAAAACACTTGTGCACCGCTATAGCTTCTTGTACAGACTAAACGACAGACTGGAAACTGGGATTTAACTAGCATCTTGTTTCTTGTGATGAGCGATCGTCTTCGCGAGAGAGCCACACACATTCACAAACACGAGACAAACATAAAGGTGTGATCGATCGCGCACCTAAAAATGTTGACATTTTCGCAATACGCACGCAGCGGTGTCGGTGTGTGTTTGCAGAGTATAACTCGCTAAGCATTTTTATGTTTATGTATTATACATTGTAAAATATATATTGTATAATATGCGTTGGGTCGTCAATAGTTATTGTAGTCATTTGCATGCGTAACACATAGACTAACAAAGGTATTAAATGCCACCCATCAGTAATGTCAATTGTGCATTGCTAGCGTACGAAAGATTCAAATTTTAAGCATTTCAGTCTTCAAGAAATGCAGTATTCGCATTTATTCTTGATGTTATCAACATATAAAACCTGCAGAGTATTTCAAACACAGACAGCTAATATGTCTGAGACTGCGACGATCGCGACTCGCCAATATATCCTTGACCTTT
>JAAAKO020017578.1:0-15818 GCA_010015015.2 Bolitophila cinerea
GAACAAAGTGATATACGAGTATAACATATATACGAATCTTATATATTTATATATATATATATATATATTTATATACCGCGCGTTTTTTTTTCGTTCGCGAGTGTGCATCGTGAAAAAGAAAAAGTGTTCTTCAACGCAAACGGATCTAGAGCACGCAGGGATATATAAATGTCATGCTCAAAAGAAGATTGATAGTGTAATTCGTTCCAATGTTCTTGCCGCACATACCGAACTAGGCTAATGGAATTAAGTGTTGACATGCTTGCAAGCTTTGCATTTCTGCATTCGAAGTGAGTCAATCGTACGAAAGTAAAGACATTTATATTTAGTGTTATGTTTAGAATTTAAAGTTTCAATTTCCGAAAGAATAACTATACTTTTTTTGTATATTTGTGCATCTGTTGCGCACGTTTAGCTATTTTGCATCGAATTGACGAATAATTAATTTACAAAAAACGTCGGTTGTCTCTTTTAACTTTGTTTGTTTGCAAAATAAAACGTCACATGGGCCTGAGCGCAACCCTTCCCTCGTACACGTGAGCATTGTTATAGGAGCGCCACATTGCCTGGCTATGTATGAGCTTGTGAATAAATGACCGTTGTGCAATGTTAAATGTACATATACGGCAGCCGACGTGAACGTAACCGCCGCGCCGCTTTTACGTTCGGCGTTTGATTTAATATGCGAATTGTAAATTAAAACAGACGTTGCCGGAAAATTGGCTATTTCAGTGTCTGTTTTTCTTGCGGACTTTAAAAAAACACAAATTTTAAAGAAAAACATTTTTGTTTTTGATTTATTCAAACACTGCGAATGATTTACAGTGAAAAATGTTATAAATAGTTACTGAATTTTGACATTTGCAATTTAACTATGTCTTATTTATGCATAGGCAATAATATTTTAATCTATATATGAAAATAGGAGTATAAAAAGTGCAAGATAGATTCATAGTACGTGATATAAATAAATTTGTATTTATGTATATTTTTGTATATATGCAAATGCTTGATTGTATTTGTAAATGTAAAACCAGTATTAACATTTTCGCATAGAAAGAATGTCATTAACTCGGACATTATGCTAATAACACATTTCGGATGCTGCGTGAGCAATAAGTATTATATAATATGAGTATATGTATATTATATATATAAATATATTCGGTATATATGCTCCGGAAAAGCCAATTATTACAATCGCCAGGATTTTAATTATTATTCTGCTGCCGGAATGCATTCGGGTTTTGTAATGTCATTTTTGTGTGTTCGCTGAAAAAAAACGTGTAATTTCTGCTTTAATTACGTTTCAATTTCATTTTTTAACATTGCCTGACATTTAATTTTTAAAATAACATTAAACACATGCGTTGTTTTATTATACTCTCGGATGCATAAGTTAAATTATTTGCATATTGGATATTTTATATCTTTGTATAATGAACATTGTACAGTTGGTTTATAATAGGGATTTCACACCCACAGTCAGTCGACCGCCACCCGAAATAATATAATTGACATTATGTTTATGTATTTGTTGTCAATGGTATCGGTCCTAAATCTTAACAAATATATTTCGAATTATTTTGATTAAATTTCAACAATTAATGTAAAGCAAGAATTTAAATCCATACTGGGTCAAATTTTTATCAATTTTATGATTTTAAAAATATGTTTGTTGACATGTTAAAAATCCTGAAAATACAAAATTGACGAGTGCTGAATTGCAAAAAAAATCCACCGCAGTACACGGATTTCTGATCAAAATATAATTTATGGAACCAAACACACATATAAATTATAAAAGGTCAAATATGTATATGTATAGCTTTTACAATGTTGTTTAAAAGTAATTAAAGCATCCAGAATAATAATGTCAATTAATTATTATCGGTGTCTCTCGATTGGCCGAATCACGATTGGCTGAATAACGTTTGGCCGAATCTCGATTGGTCGAATGATACGATTGGCAGAATTACGATTGGCCGAATCTCTATTGGCCGAATGATACTATTGGCAGAATTACGATTGGACGAATAATATGATTGGCCGAATTTCGATTGGCCGAATCACGATTGGCCGAATGATACAATTGGCCGAACCAAAATTGGCAGAATTTAAAGGTAAAACCATCAAAAACCAATCGTGATTCGGCCAATCGTATCATTCGGCCAATTTTGTTTCGTCTAATCGTGATTCGGCCAATCGAAATTCGGCCAATCGTAGTACATTCAATTATTATATATTATAATGAACGGCGTTTTCAAAATATAACGATATGCATTTTGTAATGACATTTTGTGTTTGCATAAAAATTGAAATCTATGAAATATCAATGGTGGTAAAATTAGATTATATATAATTTGTGGTGGTGGTAATTGCTGTTTACTCACTATTATGGAAGAACGTTCTTCACGCAATAAATTTTAGGCATCTTTATTATTAAATCTATACCATATGGTTTTAATTTAAAAATTCTCAATATATGTATACTAAATGTGAATATGTATTTCAATGTAATTAAAATGAATTGAATTGAATTAAATTGAATTGAAATGAATTTATGAATACAGAAATTAGTTTATTTAAATATTTAAATTAATTTATATTAATTTATGAGTTCTTTTAGATTGTAGATTGTACGTAGATATTTTTGGAAGATTTACTACCTTAAATAAAGTCAGCTTGTAGGCTCAGTGAAGACTGTTGTTGAATCCTAACAGGCTAGCTCATTAGCTTTTTTTTTGAAGTCAACGTTAGAATGTATCGTTTCTTAAAAGAAGTTTTTCCGAAATACCTGACCGTGCAAGTCCTGGCGAGTTCGGCACAGGCAATTGCTTAAGCAGACGATATCGACGTCGTTGGACTTAGTATATTTTCTAGTGCTTAAACACAGCTGCTATGGGACATGAAGTCAACGAGGAAAAATCAATTACTTGAACACTTCACGACGATCTTCTCGATTGCGATCCATCATAACCACAATCTACAATTTCGAGTTTGCTCACTCGTTTAAATGAAAGAGACATGAAAACTATAAAAAAACAAGATTCGTCAAAACCAAAAATCCCCAACACACAAAATTCTAATTTTGTTTAGAAAAGTTCAAAGGTAATGCATGTGCTCAAGCGTGCTACTTGCTTATCTAGATTTTTCGATTTTTTTTTGAGTCGATTTAAACCTTTGGAATATATCTTGGTTCTTCGGTATCATTGGACTTTAAAATAGTTTTTATATGAATCTTCTTTACTTGAAAAAATATAATAATAAACTTTATATCAAAAGTGCAACTAAAATCTAAAAACCCTAAGCGACAAAATATTTTTTCTTGTGAATGAGTATATTTCCCTGTATGTATATTTCAGAACGCAAACTTATTATTTGAGTTCTACTTTTTTCTATAACTGTTTAACAAGTCTATTTTTTATATATTTTTATCTATTGCAATATTTAGATAATTATTCATGTTTCACCATATTACAATTAAAAATTAATTCCACTAGTCTAATTCAAAATGTATGTAAATGATAGTTATTATTTAATAGTAGTGTAACCTCAAGCTTAAGCTTCTTATTGTTGGACAACCCTATTTTCAAATTATTAAGGCTGAAATAAAATTTAAAATAAATGCTTAATTTGCACATTTTAGCTTATTTTAGTATAATTGCTTATTTTTAGTGCTGCATTTATTTTTTTATTGAAAAACAGGCAGAAACAAGCTAAATCTGTAAAACTAAAATGCATACAATTTAGCTTGTACCTTAAATATCCGACGATGTAGAAACAAGATTTCTTTCTATAAAAACACATTCTGTTTAGCAGGAATTTTTAAAATTTAAGCGAAATGTTTATCATTTATTAAAAAAAAAAAAGATTAAGTAGAAACTTGAACTAGTTATAAATGTACTTGTACTTATTATAATTTCATTTTAATAAAGTTTATCTATCAAGTACATTTTTATATAAATTTAAATTTGAAATATTTTTTTTTAGATAAAAGCATTTTATTTTATTTGGGTATACATTTTTGTGTTTTTAGGGCTTATTTTAAAAGCTTTAAAGCTTGTTTTTATGGCTTATTTTTGGTTGCCCTACTTATTAGACCACGCTGAATTCACTTCTATAGCCAGAAATGATATTGTCATGTTTTTGTTAATATATGATATTTGCCAGGGTTTTTTCCTCCAAATTAAGTACTGACCGTATATTGATAGCACCAGCTTCGACGTGTATACAATCAGTAGTGTATACATAATTCAGACAAACGGTGTAAGCAATTAATTTTAAATTTTCAAACAGATTAATGCATTAAAAGATAAACATTAATTACACGTGTGAAATATATATATATATAGTATATTTATAAAACATATATGTATGCGTACATTGCAAAATGGAGTAAATGCAAAACTATATAATATACATATAATGTAGATGTACTATATTTAAATGGTATAGCTTGGTGCATGGGCTGCACACTGCACAGTGCACATACATTATTGATAAAACTTAACTTTAATTACTCTCGTAAATTAACATTAAATAGTTTATTCTTAAAGTATATAACTATATAATATATGATGTGTTACACAATAATAACACAATTCGTAACATAAATGCGCATTTCTATGCAAAACAATTCACGTATTTATTGGTATATATTTCATAGGTTATATATATATATATATATATATATATACGGTTACTCGTCGTAATCCACTCCTATCTAATTCTAATGTTATGTTATTATCCGTTATTCAAATATGGTTCGCACTGTAATGCAATAATTGTAGTATACTAATTTAATTGCTTATGGGCTTTATCTTGTGGTTTGCACAGGCAAAGATCGTTTATACCGAGATAATGCAGCCACGTTACATTGTGTATGTGTGTTTGTGTGTGCGTGTATGTGTATTTGTGCACGTATGCATGTTTGCTTATATCATACATGTTCACTTCTAATTGAATAGACCTGTTTACGTGAGAACATTATATAATACATTTTCTATAGTTCTAAATCTATATATCTATCTATATTTACTATTATACATCCATAATATGTTATGTCGTTTTGTGTTATGAGGTTATATGACAATTATTTAATACAATATATGAATGTACTATATATCTGATTTGTACATATATATATATATATAAAGTATAACTTATAGAATAAGATTTGAATTTGTAAATTTCGTACTGCGTACTGTACACTAAAGAACTGATTCGCAACGTCACAGCGGAGTCTGTATGACGAGTACGTCCAGAAAATCCAAAATGTTTTGATTAAAGACCCTAACAAGTTTTGGGCATACGTAGATAGTAAAAAGACAAAAGGTTTTCCTTCCATGATGGGCTGAATGATGACAATACCTCTGTTAACCAAGAAATTTGTTAGAAGCATATTTTGAAAGTGTTTACATTTCTGAAGATGCAATGGATTCTTAATGGTCGGATTCAGTTCGAAATTTTGGTGTTTCCGAAACTGTAGATCTGGGTTCAATGCACTTTTATCGCAGTGATGTTCTTAATGCACTTTTGGGCATAAATGTGAATAAGCGTAAAGGTCCTGATGAGATTTCACCACTGTTCTTACAGAAATGTGCTGTGAAGGTGAAGCCCTTGCCGTTCCACTTTAGTTCATTTTCAACCTTTCACTGTCCACTGGCATTTTTCCCGATAGATGGAAAACGCTACATAACTCCTATTATTGAAACTGGTTCAGAATTGATGTCTCAAATTACAGGGGTGTTGCTATTCTTCCAACTATAGCTAAACTCTTTGAGTCTAGTGTTTGCGAAATGATGAAAAATCAACTAAGAAGAATAATTACAATAAATCAGCATAGTTTTATGTCTGGTCGTTCTGCATCTACTAATTTAGTTGAGTTCACTAAAAATGCAATCGGTGTGCTTGAATCTGGTTCACAGATCGATGTAATATACATGGATATAAGTAAATCTTGAAGATTTTCGCACGAGTTGAAACGGACTCTGATTCTGAAAGCTTACAATGGGACTTGGATTCACTCTCTGCATGGTGCGAGCGGAATTGCCTCTTTTTAAATATCAGTAAATGTAAATGCATGACTTTTCATCGAATGAGAGTACCTATTAAATTTGATTACTGTATAAATGGCATCTCCTTAGCAAGAGTGTCTGAAATGCGTGATTAGGTGTTCTCTTTGTTGGAAAATTATCATTTAGCAAACATGTCAACTTAACAATTTCTAAGGTTTATTCCATGCTTGTCTCTTTTGATACTACGAGCCATTCGAGGAAGGTGCATGATCTCAAATTAAATGTTTTGATAGTTGACCTTGGAATGTGATCTCAGTTCAGCTTTTTATTTTATATATTTGGTTTTAAATCATAAATTAACATTTTATTTTGATATAATTGTCTTTTTAATTTTTACTTTTTCTATTGTATGTAACAATTAATTTTTATTTGTATGATATTTGTTATTTTTTTATGATGGATATATGTACTATATTGGATAATTAAATGGTCAGTTAGCCTCGGCTGTTGACGTTACTTTAAAAAAAATGGTTTTAGGCATTGATATATAAACTATAGATAGCTCGTATTGTGTATTATCGACGAAGCCAACATATTGCGGCAATCGTGTGAAGCGAAATTTAGTTTGTAATCGGCTAACTCATACGAAATTGAACAAAATCAAACAAATGTATAGAGAATAATATTTTTTGGCAATAGGGCTTTATAAATTTGACGTTTTGAAAAAATTGCGATCATTTTTGTTAATTTACCCCTACACCTCGTCTCTCTATAAGTGATTGTATGAAATATGGCGTTTTTTAATATCTCTTGAAAGGGGTTTAGATCGCCTTGCCATTTTTTTAATTATAGATATTTTATTAACCTTTTATTTGATACCAAACACACATACCTTGAATTACGGAACGCTCCATTTTTTTAACAAATCTTAGAACCTCTCCCACTCCTAAAGGATTAATTTTCTAAACATATAATATTGTTTTTTTCTGAGTTGGGAGGTTACTCTTCAAAATCTTTTTGGGCAGAACTGCAGTTTAGCCTTCTAAAATATCGTAATATCGTACAAAATACTTGTATTTTTTATTTGCTTCACTCATTTTTTCAACCAGTTTTTTTAAAACTTTTTTTATGCACTAAATTAAAAATATGCTCGCGTCTTAAATATTCTTGTTTACATTATTTTGACAAGTAATGTGCAAACGTAATATGTCTTTGCGGCATACAGTGGAAAAAATACATACACACATTCTGTATAGCGCTATTACATGCATGTGTTTTATTTATTCATTGGAATTTGGCAACTGCTATCAGCGCCCTCTTTTTAGCATATAACTTACTCTAAAGCTATACCTAAATACCTTCGGACGACTATCAAATTGTTTTCACTGAATAGCCAATAAATAATTAGAAATTCTCAGTTCACCTCTTTTGTTTGGATAAAAAAATATTTTAAACCTAATGCCAAATAAATATCAGAAAAAAACGTATAGAGGTCAAAAATTTCGCGGACTCTATACTCTATGTCCTTGATGTTTTTTGAGTGATCACACTAAAAATCGAGAGCAAGCAACGCAATCTAATACATGTTTGGGTTATGGTGGGATTGGGATAAAATTGTGTTTTAAGGGTCTTGAGGAGGAGAACACATATATATATTACTTCATTATATTATATTACTTCATTAAAAAAACAGTTTTTTTGGTATATTTCTAAGTAGAATTAGGATATAAAACTTTATTTTTAGGTCTTGGAGAGGAACCATTTTTTAATACTTACAAAATCTTTTCATCTGGCTTTTTTGGCAGATGACTGAAGGGATCGTAATGACAAGTAATCTTTTGCTATCCGCAAGGAAGTTAAAAGAGGTAACGATTACAGTAGTAAAAATATGTAACTATTGATGACGCATTCTTTATCTCCTATAATCAGGGATCTGAACATGGTTTTCTGCTTCTTCATGAGACCAATAAAGTTTGGGAATCATTTTCCCAACTAAAACAGAGCTCAAAGGAGTTATGGCAAAGAAACGATGTTATCTAATCATGTACAAACCACAAAACAAGGTAGTGAATTTAAAAAAACACCTTAATTCCTAATTAAGTTACACTCATAAGATATGGATTAGATAGTTCTACCTGTGAGCTGACATCTGTTCAAACTGAATCATTAAGGTTTTGCTGTCCAAATAATACATCTCGCTCAGAAAATCCTCCTTCACAAAGGGTACCCCAAATATATAAATAAAAAAAAATACAAAATTAGTGAAAAAGCAAAAAAAATACAAAACTGTATGTATAGTATAGTGTATTGTATACGATTAGTATTTTAAAACATTTTGTAATAAAAAAATGTATTTACCTCTCACACTATATTAATTTGTTAAAATTATAACGTTTGTTAGCATATATCCTGCAAGGGATCAATCCCCTCTTTAATTTGATATTATATACATACATACACGCACCTTTAATTACAAAAACTCTCCGAATACTTTTTTTATCATTTTACAAATCATTATCCTTCCTCCCTTAGAGGGTGATTTCCTAGAAATAAATGTTTGATATTTGGTGGCTGAAGTCGAGTTTGTGAATTCTAACAATCAAATAATAAAAAAATGTCCAATATTTGTTAAGAAATCGAAATAAATATACAATACCACGTTCTAAAATATTGTACTGTCCTGTAAAATGCAGTACGGAGGGTCACCGTATCTATAACCCATAAATATATATGTATTATAATAATTTAGTTAAAAAATTAACAATAAGCTCCTCGCTATCCCCTCATAACAATCATTTTGAGAAAAAATGTAGTATCAATGTTTCAACAGATATAACTTTCAATAACTTAAAAAAAAAACGAAAACGAGAAATTATAAAACCGGTTTACCGCGTTTTTTTAAAAAATAGCTTCTATAATTACAAACTTTAGGATCTCATTAGGACCCCAAACAAATGTTTATGTACGAAAACGGAATACATTAAATGTATTTAAGAAGCAGCTGAAGTTAAATATGTAAGAGACTTGAATTTTCTGATTCTGAGGTAGTAAAAAAGTCAATAAAGAAAAAAAAATCAGCTTGCAAAAGTTTGTGTTTGAACTTTATAAATATATCGCTCTCACAATTGCCTTCACCAGTTTGCTTTTTTACAGCACATATTTTGATCTTTCGTCCTCCTTTATCACTTAACTACAAATTATTTTTTTCTTTAAAATATTTAGTATCTAGTCTAGTTTGTATGTTATAAATAACACTCAAAATTCAATTTTTTTGTTCAAAAATAATAAATACATATTTTATATAACAATAATTATATGACTTCAAAAAACGATAACACTATTAAAAACTCGAGATGGTTTTTCGGTGGATTTGCCAGCGCAGGAGCTGCTTGTTTCACGCATCCATTAGATCTTCTCAAAGTTATGCTACAGACGCAGCAGGACAAAAAAATATCAATTGGAACTCTAACAAAAACCATTGTTCGTGAACAAGGAGTATTAGCACTTTATAATGGAATTTCGGCGTCTCTTCTGCGACAGTTGACATACTCAATGACACGATTTGGAATTTATGAAGCTGGGAAACAAACCATAGATAAAGACGCTGGCTTTTTGGCTAAAGTAATGTTAGCAGGATCTGCAGGTGCTGCTGGAGGATTTATTGGAACTCCAGCAGATATGGTAAATGTGAGAATGCAGAATGATGTAAAGATGCCAGCGGATCAAAAAAGAAAGTAAATATACACCGTTTTTTCTGTATGATATATAGTTTGGTTTAAATGTTGTATGTGTTTAGTTATAAAAACGCAATTGATGGATTATTAAGAGTTAGAAGAGAGGAAGGATTTGCAAAACTTTTTTCAGGAGTTGGTACTGCATCAACTAGAGGTTTTCTTATGACTGTTGGACAGGTAGCATTTTATGACCAGGTAAGAATTTACTTTTTTATATTAATGGTTTTAAAAATAGTTTTTTTTTAAATCTTTCATTTAACTTTACTTGGCACATATGACCGTTGATAGATTTTTTGAAACTTTTTTTATCCCAGTTACACTTATCTGATCCAGCCAAACTTGGCACATAGACTCGTTTGCACAGGAATAAAAATTAAAATATAAAAATTAAAAATAAATATATATATTTATATATATTATTATTTTTGAAGATTTTGTTTTTAAATAATAATTACTTACTTTTCTTGTTTTAAACTTAACTATAGCCTACATAACATAGCTTTTTTAATTATATTATAATAATACTTGTAAAATTACGACTAAATTTAAATAGATGTTTATTTGTTCATATATATAAAAAGTTTACAATCAAAATTTTAATCTAATATTTAATATTTTTTTAATTTTCAGATAAAATATCTATTACTAATGACCAGTTATTTCGAAGATGACCCTAGAACTCATTTTACTGCTTCCGTAGGTGCCGGTGGTATTGCGACGACCTTGACACAACCATTGGATGTTATAAAAACGCGAATAATGAATGCTAAACCCGGAGAATTTAAGTCATTTTGGGAAGTTATTACCTTTACCAGTAAACTTGGACCTATGGGTTTTTATAAAGGCTACATACCAGCATTTGTCAGACTGGCTCCACATACTGTGATCACATTTTTGTTGCTTGAACAAATGCGTAAGCATTTTGGCTATGTAAATCCTTAGCAAATAAAATAATTAGAAGTAAAAAGACTATCTTTTTGTTTTTAATTCATTCTCAATTTTGCATAAATCACTAAAGAATGACTTGGATGGTATTAGAGTTAATTACATCCGCAGGATTTTTTGTATGATTTAAAACAAGAAACGTTGAGTGAGATATTTTATTTTAATTTGTAACCCTTAAAAATGCAAAACCTTTCTAGCCCTCATTCCTTTTTTACTGAACGAGTTGGGCTTCGAATTGCTCCCCTACCCGGCGTAATACTTAAACAAATATGAATGTATGGAAAAACCCAAACATTCACATTGGGATTGTTTCTCGCTTCAGGTCCACACTAGAAGACTGCGCGGGCCTGATTTTTTCAACCGGACCCGACCCGCAAATTGTGTTTTCTGTCGACCCGACTATCAAAAATATCCGCAAAAACCTGAAAATAAATCTTTGGTATATATATAATTTTTAATTTAAATTTCCTTTTTTCTTTATTTCAATACTTTAAATACTTTTTATATTGTTATTTTTTCATATTTTTTAATACAAATATTTAAAAAAGAATATTATTCAAAATAAAATAGCAATAATTACACACACTATTATTTTAATCTATAGAACACATTTCAACCTTAAAATGTGTACCATTATTTCCATGTCATTTTCCGATTTTCATAAAACTAACCATATTTTAAAACATATACATATAAAATTAAAGTTAAATCAAGTCAAGTATAATAGGTGTGCCTATGCTTTTACACTATTTTTTCTAAATTATTAAATCTCACAAATGCACTCAATACCTCGCTCAAAATCCATATAATGATAAACTCGACCGAGTGCGATATACTTTTACAAAAATCCATGTTTGAACATTAAAGAAAATAAAAGAAGATATATATATATATATAGATATATTTATGTATAAGACATATATTTACTACCAATTCAAGTACATCTTACATACACACACTTATTTTCACGATATATATTTTTATCAGGCACACAAACGATTTTCAATCTGTACAAGAATAATATATAAATCGCGATTTAACACGTGTGTATTTAAAGTATATATACGAGTACTTATCTATATAAAGTGCAAGCTCTCTCTCTCTCTCTCTGTCTCCTCTTAAGGTGCAGTTCGTTCGCACACAGCTGATTGATCAGCTAATGGAGGGTGATAATCGAGTTTTCCTACAGCATGGTATTTGCACACGTGTAATATTGAGTTGTTTCGTATTAAAAATAAATGTCCTTTGCGTTGTGCGCAGGAGTGCGAGTGCAGCACACTAGAGCCCCAGGACTCTCTGGTCTTGCGATGCCAACGGCATCGTTGATTACGGATAATCACGCGATGATGATGTCGAACGTCGCAGACAAACGGTTTAGGTGCGATAAAAGGGGGTCATGGTGATTACAGTGCGTGCATTACATTGCAGAATATCCTTTTTTATTATCACATGGATAATGTGTTTTATATACATTAGAAGAAGATAAGCATACGTTTAATCGCAATTTATATTGGTGTTTAAATTTTGTTTTCTCGGGATTGAGAGGCAGCATAAAAACGGGGTCATGTGTACACAGTGCGCATATACTCGTATATAGCACTTAAATACCACCATTCTATCTGGCATCTCGTATTTCGAGAGAAGAAAGGAAAAACCATATACTTCCCGGGAAAGACGCTTGCACAAACAAACTTTTGCATTGTAAAACATAAATTTTCAAGTCGACATATTTACTTTGTTTCTAAATTGTATCTTTTATAAGATATACTCGTATTATATATACTGACTTGCTATTCTATAAAATGAAATGTATAAATAACGCGGCAGGAGAAAGGACTCGCCAAAACAACGCGCTCGCAGACGTGCCCTGTCGTTTTATCCCTTATCGTTCGGCGGACGAGATGCGAAGTACGCGCGTATTCTTATATTTCAGCCATCCGAAAGGCATATCCTTTATTGTGTGTACTATATATTTTTATAACATATACTATAAGCAAAACACACACACATTGTTTTCCTTTGCTCAGCTGTTTACAGTCCAATTTATATTTGCTATCCTCGATTTTATTTTACCGCATAGCGCAGTGAATGTGTGTATACTGTGTATAATGTATTAATATATATATATATATGTAGTATATATATGTATTTGAGAAAATACTTTTCCTATCTCTCAGATTCAAATTTAAAAGCTCGCGTACGCGGGCTCCCTCGTATTCATCATATACACACATATTTAGATTATATATGTATATTTATACAGATATATTCGTTTTCACATGTTAAAATGTATGATGGATGGTATTCATGCTCTCTTCTTAACTTATAAAAAGATTGTAAAACTCGCGTGCACAGGCTCTACTTTTGATATTCGCGCAAGTGTGTGTGTCTGTGTATGTGTGTACTCCTTTTATATAGAATAGTACATATAATGTATGTATGATTATACCACATTGTGCATACGGAAAAAAACTTTAAAGTTTCTGCTCACGTATGTGGGCAAATGGCCAACGCAGAGAAGATTGTGTGGTACGATGTCAGGGCTAGTATATATGGATGTATATGTGTGTGTGAGAGTGTACGCGAAGATAAAGCTTTTATATTATATTTTTCTATTACTTGAGTAAACAAACCGTTAGCTAAGCGCGTAAAGTAAAAATGTTCGACGCTTTTTGGTTGGTATTTAGAAGCTGCTTGAGATGTTCTTGTTCGGGAAACTTTTTAAAAGTATACCATCCAGAATAGTAAATACAGTGTATTATAGAGTGTGCTCTGGATGCAGTCAGGAAGAAAACGCACAAAAACGCGAGTATATGAGAATGAGAAGTGACATTGTTGACGTGTTATATAGCTATACATGGCACGATGCAATCGAAAAGCAAAAAGATAATTCAGTGCACAACCCCTTGGGATGAAAAGCTAGTCAATAAAGTACAAAGAAAGTTTTGATGGTGTCGTCAGTAAATTCGAAAGTCATAAGTTTAGAAATAAAATGCATTTTTATAGTATTTGATTGAGATGGAAGATAAACTGAAAAAAATATTACTGATTGCAAGGATTACAGGAAAAACAAGTCCATCAGTGATCAAAACACGTGTATTCACCATCTAAATAAGAAAAGTTTGCAAATAAGGGTAACATAAATCAATTCAATTATTTTTAATATACATTACAATAATAAAAATAAAAACTCTCATATGTTTTGTTTACAAAGACATTTATGGTTAAACAATTTATTTTGAAATAACCACTAAATAATCAATATACGTATTTTTAGTTTATTTGAATTCATAGTTTTATTTTGAAAAAAAAATGTTTAAAATTAGGAAAAAGCAAATAAAGAATATATTTTTTATAAATGCATCTGGGATTCTGTATCGATTCCCTTATCAACCATAAATTGTAACATTTAAAACTAAAACCAGTATTTTTACAATATGTTTATTTTTTATTTTTATAATTGAAAAAAAAACGAATAAACACGGCTTTCTTGTTAATTTTTGTTGACAGATTTTTAGTTTTTTTTTTCCTTGCAACAAGCTGGATCGGATAATTGCAAGTTTGTTAAAATGGTTAAAGGTTAAAGGTATATAAAGGTTTGTTAAAAAGATCATAGAAGTCAAGGTTTGGACTACCAGATGGTAATAAAAATCCGTTACATTATTAGTAGATAGCGGATACATAGTTAAATATACCTTTTTATGCAGGATATGTATGCAAGTTTTGAAAATGTATATTTTTACGAATGAAGTTTTTCTCATTTCAAAAATGGAAACTTTATTTTTTACTATTTTTGACTATTTTACTTATAAATTACTATTTTGACTAAAATAGTATTTTTGTATATATTTTAGTATATAAATACCGGTTTTAGTATCTATTTTAGCATTATATATTATTTTTTTCAAAAATGCCTACAAAAATTAAACAAAATTAATATTTACTTACACTTGTCCCATAAATCGCCTACAGAAAAGAATCCTTTTGTTTTAATACAAATAATCCCTGATTTAATTTGTAAGGTTTTGAATTAATTCTTTTTGTCGACCGTGCAGAAGTGGGAATATTCAATAAAGTGAAGGGGAGAGAGAAAAAACAAATCAACAATTGGGTCTGAACGATCTTCTCTTTTTGGACGTCTACCGAACAAAACGTCCGTAATCGACAAAAATATAAACTATTTGGTATAAATATATTTAAGTTTTAAGTTTTTTTTAAATAAGCGTTAAAAGACACTATTCAAAACGCATATTCGAAAAACACTGTGTGATCGAATTTTCCTCAGACTTGATTATTGTTTTTTTTTTTAAATACGTCTCTTTGAGAAAAAAGAGAGACGAACGCACGCAGGTCTCAATATTGACCCCTTGTGTGCACATCTGCCTACAATTAAAATCTTCATTTTTTATCTCGGCTACTAAGTCGGTTAAATAATTTAAAAATGATTTTCAAATTAGTTCAGATTTATTATTTGTTTTTTTGTACTAAAGGTTTTTTTGTTTATACATATTTTTATCCGGAACAGAACTAAGATGACCCGATTTCCTTATATTAATTGTACATTTTGTCGTTATAGTTACTTTTACGCTTGTGTCCTTTTTCGTACTTTATATATAAAAGATACTCCTTTTTTATGACACCAAAACAAAAAATTGTGACGGATAGCACTAGGACTGAATAAAAGGCTTCTTTAATCTTAATTTTGAAAAGAGGCAACTAAAAACAACGAGATAAATAAATAATTACTAATTTTTGTCATAAAACATCCCAGTTATTTCTCGACTACTTTCTAAATTGAATTAAACGTCAAAAAGTAGAAATATATTCTAAAGACGAATAATTGCTCTAACATTATGACGATTTATCATTTTGAATTCTCTCGAACACATTCGTTTGCTGCGTGTCTACAAATTTGAGTTTTTTTATTGTGTTTATATAGTGTAATCGCATTACAAATATTTGTAATTGTTGACGAAATATTTTATTATTTGTCTACTTCCGACGAGCTGTTTTTTGAGCCTAGACATCTCCGCCAAACACAACACGTCACAAGCATCAGGCACATATATTACTAGCGCCAATTGCAATTTTCAGATGATGAATTGTGAGCCAACTCTAT
>JAAAKO020017589.1:0-15806 GCA_010015015.2 Bolitophila cinerea
ATACAACAAGCATTACAGCCCGAGTCAAAGCACATACATAAATATATTACATATATTCTAACTGCTGTATATACAATACATATTACATATATTATATATAGTAATGTATATATTTTTATATGTTTGTATATATATATATGTATAGTATATATATATATATTGTATGTGAAATGGCATTTAATACGCACGCGCAGCAGGCTCAGAGTCTGCAAGAAAGTGGTTTGACAAGGTCTTGGTGCATTCTTTTTAGCAATAACTCGCGTGTGCCGCCACAAGTGAGTTTGTGCATGTGGGACTGTGGGTACACTAGTGTTCTAAATAATAGTGACGTGGAGCGACTGACGCTGACACCAATGGTGACACTGTTTTTATTAGAAATAGCTTTTTCAAGCCATTTTTTTTAAATTAGGTCGTAAGTGTTTGTACTTTTATTGCTTAGACGGCTTTTTAAGAATTTAGATCGATTCTATAATATTGAGCTTAAGTTCAGTTATAACAACATTATTTATTTTTCGAGAAAAAGCAAATACCATTTTTCTTACAGTATTTGAAGACTTTGAAATATTTGTAAAACCTCGTACATAATAAATCTAGATAATACAATATAATATAATATTCTATATTTTGATGTAATTCTCGCAAGTATTTCAGGAAGAATATCTTTTTTCGAAATCGTTAGGAAAAAAATATGTATTTACATTTTCTAACTTTGCTAGATCATCCAGTGATACCGATGAGCAATTTTATCCTAAATATCACCTCGCTGTCCTTTATCTCAATTGTATCCTTTATCTCCAATATTTCCATATGCAGGATTTTACAGTCCTGACTTTAAAAACCATAAAAAGAGCAGATTTTCGGTATTTCCGGGATCCCAAGATATCAAATTCTAGCCACGTCAGGACACCCAACATCTAGTCCCGTGCCCGCGAACGAGCCGGACCATCCAGGTCCATGCCACGTCAAATTACCCCGTCATTCGGTCCCGTGGCCTACTTACAATCTTACGCGACGCCATCCAGGCTCTGCGCTATGTGAGACCACCTAGCACCTAGCATCCGATCCCTTTTATTAATAATTTTATAAATTAGATTTTGCCTTAGGGTATAATATGTTTTTTAAATATTATTTCTGAATAATAATGTGATTATCAGGGCAACCAAAAATATGTAAATGCATGCTTTTTTTGTGATATCATATTAAAATAGAAACTATATACAGGGTGTTCCGTAACTCAACTTTATAAATTGGGGCAGATAGAACACATCATGACTGAGCAGATAATCGAAACATGCCCTTTTTTTCGATGTATTTGACATTTAGAGTTTATTTGAAAGAAAAACAATAAAACAAATAATTGGAACGAATAAATGGTTTTCGCTAAAATTAATGACATCTTTACATTTTACCCAATCTCTCCCAATATGAGTTTAGGGATGGTCAAAGTATGTGGAAAATCCTCACATTTTGGACAACTGTCAATATTTTTCTAATGTCATATTTCGATTTTCTGCTCAGTCATGATGTGTGTTTTATCTGCCCTCCAATTTATGGCATTGAGTTATGGGACACCCTGTATAAGTCGTCCAGATAATGACAGTACATACAATTTAACCCTGACAATTATTTCATGATATATTCGATAAAAAAGATTTTTTAACTAAAAAGTATTTTAATACTGAAGTAAAAGTACAATTCCAAAATACTTGTTCCTAAAAAGTATTTTGAGTAAAAGTAAAGTATTAAAAAGTACTTTACTTTGTATTTTAAGTACTATAGTATTTGAGCTACGTGCAAACTCTGGTCAAGCAGCCATTAAAGCACTAAACAATTTTATAAAATCAAAAGTGGTACTCAAATGCTATGAATCCCCAACGAAACTTGCAGAGTCAAATACTGTTGAGCTCTATTGTTTTCCGGCTCACAAAGACATAGCAGGATATGGAAAAGCAGATGAGCTATCAAAAAAAGGAGCACATCTGGATCAGCAAATTCAAGAAAGCATACTTCCACCTCTACAGCATCTATACAATATCGTAAACGAGAGCTTGCTAGCCAATTCAAACATAAAATGGATTAGGACAGCAGGTTGTTTAGTGAGCAAAGATACGTGGCCAGCATTCAACCAAAATAGAACCAAACAACTGATTTCGTAACCGAAAACGAAATGCAGAAGTATGGTA
Organism: Bolitophila cinerea; assembly: GCA_010015015.2. Taxonomy (NCBI): domain Eukaryota; kingdom Metazoa; phylum Arthropoda; class Insecta; order Diptera; family Mycetophilidae; genus Bolitophila; species Bolitophila cinerea. The sequence continues at coordinate 2,184 of JAAAKO020017589.1, forward strand.
AGAATTCTGACAGGACACTGCCTATTTCAAAAACACTTGCATAAAATATGTCTGTCAGAAACTAACAAATGCGAGGAGACAGAACTATTGAAATGGCGGAACATATCTTAAATCACTGCCCTACACTTTCATGGCGCAGATACTCATTCCTACGATATTTTTACCTAAAGGATCTAAAGAAAATAGCGGACCTCACGATATCCGGAATTAGGAACCTCATAAAAGCTCTCAGACCGGAAGCAACCCTAAGCATACTGGAATAACCTGGCCGGGCTTTTGCTACCATATAACTAGTTGGTTTGTTATGGGCAAAAGCTTAACTGTTCGTTTACTTAATAAAACAAATATTTCATTTAATTCTTCGGTTTCAGTTCAATGGAACCGAAGCTAAAGGGTATAGTTTATCAATGTTTTGATATTGTTATCCCTGCAAATAATTTCATAGCTATATAGCTCACAGCTGGCATATAATTGAAGTGGGCAATGTCCATTTTATTAAAATATATCTAATTGTCATTCAAGACTTACATGTATGCTAACAAGCATATAAACATTATTAACCACTACATATTTTTTACAGAATAATTAATATATATATTATTCAAATATCCCAGGGTAAAACTCGCCTGGGAAATTCTGAATTTATTTCTATAGGCGAATACAAAGCAAATTGAACAATTTATTTGTCACAATTTCAAAACCAAATGAACTAAAAATATGTATGAATGTGTGTGTGTATTCGTGAGTGGTATAGCGTATAGGGTGTGTTTCGGTCGTATTCCTGACACGTTCGAAATTATGCGGCTTGGAGGGCCACACACACACATACACACATAAATAAACAGTGACCGCTGCGCTGACCACCCGCGCACACAAATTCCAATCTATGTCAACCCTTATCAGCGAAATTTGTACATTATGGTATAATAGTATATACACACACATACTAAAAACACACAAAAACTATATAATATAGTGTGTTATATTTATTGTATAATAGAGTATGAATATAGGCATTATATATAACTATATACACATTATCGCCTTCACGGAGCTTGGGCTACATTTTCCATGAATGAAGAAAATGTGTTCGGCGCAATCAAACTCACCCACAGAAAATACAATTGTAAAAGAAATACGTCGCGTCGGCCTAAAAATAGCTCGTCTACGATGCGCGTAACACAAGCACGCACACACACACACGCGCGCGTCTCATCGCATTATATTCGGAGACCTAATACTTCCGCAGGGGCGAAGCTAACGAAAGGACTCCGACAGGGCGGTGCGGCGCGGGCGCGGGATTGTTGTGTGTTTTGTGTTATCGTGCAGAATCTTTTGCGACTATTTATAAAGCAAATGCAGACACGCGCGTGTGGCCCGGTTTCGTAATATTTTGGGAGTCCTGTTGAGCCCAGAAACCGCAAGGACATATTTGAGATAAGCAAAAAATATTTTTTTATTGTTTACCAGTTAAAATTTGTACGGTAGGTTTTGGGCACTATTTTAATAAAAATGGGAAAAACAATAAAAATTGCAAAAAAAAAACAAAATTATACAAAAAAGGTTTTTTATAACTAGCGACTTTTAGAAAAATGTCATAACTTTATTTTTTAAACTAAAGTCATCTCCTAATATTGATAGCTCCATTACCAAGGAATCGATCGATGTTTTTTATTTATTTTGTCATTCAGCCATCAAACATCTTTTTTGTAAATGCTTCAAAGCTATCCCAAAGACATATTTTATTATATTTATTAATTTATTTATTATTAATTAAATATATTATTAAAAGTGGCAATAAAAATTCGAAATATAAAAAACCGCTTACCTATACTTTGTAAATTTAATTTTAGCTCTTATTTATAGAACATAACTAATTGTAGTTATACTAATTTGCATACAAAAGCTCAATTAAAATAAAGCACACACTCACACAATCACACACCAAAATACATTCTGCATAAAATAACCCGCCATTATTACACATAATGTGACCAAAATTGTGATAATTAATGTCGTTTCTATATATAAATATATATGCTGATGTATATAAAAAATTCCGTGCACGGTGCTGATTACGAAAGAACTTATTTCATTTGCCGAAGGAAATACTACTAGTTATATAATAATATATGTAATGTTAATTATAAGTTTGGTTTTATACGCTTTTATTCAATTAGTGAAGTGAGTTATTGTCGTTTTTATACTATGTGGTGGGATTTGGTTAGAAGGCATTAGATAATTTTGTTTTTTGAAGATGTGCCAGGAAACGAGCATATAAACAAGAATATGAAGAATATGAAAAAACGAAAAAACTGGACTAAGCTTAAAGGCAAAGCTAAAATATACTTTCTAAATTGTATAAGATTTTGAGCCAAATGATCGTTGCATAATGCACAATGTGGTCAAAGATCTGCTAGAAAACTTTTGTTAGAGCTTTCTGAGGCGTGCCAAAAATTCATTTCCGCACAAACGATTGGCCGAACTATAAACGTCATGGATTTAAGGATCGAATCTAAGAACTCTAAAATCAACCAGGCTTCTTGGTTTTCATAAAAACAATATATCAAGGTTGGCATATTTAATTTAAAGGTTAAAAGTAAATATGTAAATTAGCGTTATTTCATATTTGTATTAAAATAAGAAAGAGAAAGCGAGAAAGCATAAAAAAGTTTTGATGTCAAAATCTTTATTGCAAAATACATTTACACTATTTTTAACAAAATATATTTATTATTATAATTTAAGATCTGTCTAGACATCTAAATTATTTTATTTGTTATTGCAAAAACCTCTATGAAACATCAGAAAACGAAATAAAATATTAAAATAATGTTAAAAGTAAACTTAATTAAAAAAATATTAAAATCATTTTATAAGTAAATAAAATTGGTTTTATTTACTTTTTATTTGTGGAAAACAAAAAAATTAGGCGTTTAATTCTTTTTAAAAATCTTTCTTTTATCTTTTATCACTTGATATATATGACTGGACGATTATCTATCGACAAATTGTTTTCCCATTTTTACTAATCTTATCAAGCTAAAGGTTAGCACGTAGACTAGTTTGCACGTGACAGAAAAATTTTTTATTTAAAAAAATGTTTTTTTTTTTTTAATAATTTGTTTTGAAAAACTAATTATAAACACTCCATATAAGTGTTGAAAGGACAATATCAAAATAGCTCCTAAATGACTACGAAAACCACCCTTAAAATTTTTAATTGCTATTTTTTGGAAAGATTACATAAACAGGATCAGTAATTACGCAACAATAATGATTTTCTAATGATTTTATAATTTCTAAATTACAAAGGATTTGGATAAAGGCATTAGAGAGTCCAGAATATGTGATTTAAAAAAATATTACTGCCAACCGAAAGCTTTGAATCTTTATAGGCAAATTCATACTAAAAAAGGTGTATAAATGCTGCATAGATTGCATTGCAGGCATCTATAGAGACACCAAATTGAATTGTGCTTAGATATGCAAAAATAAAAACTAAAGATGTTTTCAATACCCAATCTAGTGGCTAAATCAATTATCCATCATCATCAAAATTTGCACGCTACCGAAACAAATGGAATGGCCGTATAGCGTGTACCAAGAGGTATTAAGTTCCTCCGTAGGATAGTCTTTCTCGCTGACCGTGTGTCGTCTTTAAATTATATTTCCTGTGCTGTGTAAGCATGTTTCTCGAGACTTTTATACTCTGAGACTGGAAATCGGTCATATTAAAGATTTTCTGATACTATCTTAGCCACAGATTGATGTGTGTTATTTATTTATTTGTTTATTATGGGTATGTTTATTGATACGCCAATTTACGTAATTTACATTTTTTTTTGGCATTGTTTTCTTGTGTTTTCGTTATCGAACTGCAATTTACTCAACATGATCACAATTTGCCTAAACCATGGCTCCACAAACCAGTAACATTATAAAAACGCAAATATTCGATATCGATGAAAAACACGTTGAATTGGCAAATTCCTTAATTTAAGTATTACAATATTTTGTTTATGCAGAATATCAAAATGTTTCGATTATTATCCAACGATCGTTTTTTTTACATAATTCCATCATTCCATGTAGTTAAAGGCTTATAACCTGCCCAAAATTGACAAAGATTACCATATAGAATTTAGCGTACTTTTTACGTGTCTTGAGTAGTTTTTTTAGAGCGGTTTAAAAAAAACAGCTTTTGTTTATTGGTGATTATTTTAAGTTTTTTAGTACCAAAACATGATGCGATTGCTGCTATTAGGCCATTCAACGAGGTATAAAAATGGAATTTAGAAAAAAATGATCAATTTTGGCAGATATATTCCAAATAAGCGATGTGAGAAAAATTAATATAAATTAATATTAAATAATATTAAATAAAGAAATAAAAAAAAAACTTAAGCCGTACGCTTATATTTTGCACTTTAGTTTCTCAGTGAGCGATACATCTTAGGCCTTAAAGTAATAAGTATAATATTTTTTAAACTATATGATATATTTATTTACTGCATTTTAATATTATTTTAGGTGTTGACTATAGAAATGACCGGCAAATCAAAACACAGTTCAATTTCACCCTTATCAAATCGGCTGGTACATTTTAAGAAAGTATATACATTAAAAAAAATGCTTATATAAAGATTTGAAGAATGTATGGCTTGCAATAAATTCTTCATGGATATTTAAATTCCCTATAAGTAATATCGCTTTCTGATGAAATATGCGAGTGGAAAATATCGACTTTATACATATGTTCGTAATCGAGTTAGCTATATAAATTCACAAGTTAAATGTTGGATAAAAATTTGGTAATATATAAAATTATAAAAACATATGTATGTCTTTTGTATTGGTTCATTGTTTTAATAATCTATATAAATAAAGAAAAATAATATTTTTGTTTGTTACGAGTAAGCTTTTAGGCTGCTGATCCGATTACATCGATATGGGTGTCGCTAGAAAGGTTTCGACAAACATAGGATATTTTTAAATTTATTTTAATTTTATTTTTAATTTCAATTTATTTTTGTATATTGTACGATTGTAAATCTATCAGATACTAAGGAAAGAGAGGAATATAGTTTGCGTGAGAAAGTGTGCTATAAAGATTGTGAGAGTGTGAGTGCGAGTGTGTGAGAGAGAAGAGTATGAGAGCAAGATCAGTGATAGATAGTGTTTAAACCAATGCGTCGATTTGGGGGTAGTTGTGGCAATGCTTAAACATTGAATTGAATTTTTATTTATATTTAACTCTATTTTATTAAATTTAAATAATTAGTTTTTAGGATATCATACGCTAAAATAGAATGTGATTGATATTGAAATTGACAACAATGGGATTATCCAGTGGCCTGCGTGCTAGACCTCTCTTTTCGAGACGGTCCACCATTCATCATCGATATTGAAACGTGATAGTTTTGCGGTTTTGAGATAAAGTTAGAGATATAAATAGGCAGAGAGAGTGAGAGACTAAGTGTACGAGTGTAGGTCCTACACTGTATGAGAGGTAAGAGAAATTCATAGATAGATGATATGATAATTAAAAAAAAATTATACATACATTTTTTTGTCTTCGGCTTAAGTTATTTTTTATCTCATTATCTGAATTTACTTTTTATTGAAAAACATGAATTTTTAAAGAAGCAAATAAAAAATGTGTATGTACTTGCATTTTTCATAATTGTGTATCATTACAATAATACCAAATTCAATAGTTGAATAATTTATATTATGTTAGTAAAATGAATTTAAAAAATCTTATATTATAGTATTAGTAAACACAATGGAAAATCACTAAAACTTTATTTTTAATTATTTCAATTATATTTTTGGTAAATAATATATAAATTTATTTAGAGTTTATCTAAATTTTGTAATTTTTATGAAAGATTTTTTTTTGACTAAAATAAAAATAACTTCTTTTAATATTGTTGATGTGGTCCGTAAAAAAAAAGAAAATGACATTCTATTTAATAAATTAAAATTTACCATATCATTATTATTCATTTTTATTATATTTTACGATAATACATAAAATGTGCACAAATCATAACTCAAAAATTAAATCTAAAAAACAAACGAAAAAATTAAAAGTATAAGAAAAAATAGTTCAATTAAATCGCTCACTGAACTGCCATTTGACTTATAGTTTAATATTCTGAAAGAGGAGTATTAATGTAAATGAGGCGATGATTAAACAAGCTGTATGCTCGAGACTGAAAAAAAACCTCACTCATTATTTATCATCTTTTACTCTTTTATGGGAGTAAAATGAAGGTTAAATTTAGGTTATAATAAAATATACACTTTATACACAAAAAACTAAAAAGATTAAAAGTTATGTAACTTGTTCTTTTAATTAATAAGCTTTTCAACAACTCATAAAACATAAAAATTGGCATGTTTACAGTTTTTGAACAATTACAAAGAAAAGTAAGAAAATACAATAAAAACTGAAAAGAGCTAAACAATTAAAAAACTTTATATGCATTACATTATTATTATAATAGTATTAGGACATTTTAATAAAGCCCTCAATAGGTTTTATCTTCTTCACTTGTATCCTCCATAATAGTTAAAAATCGCTTTAATTATATGAATGACTGCGGTAAATCAAAAAGTTTAGTTTTTAAATCTTTATATTTTATGCTATTTTTTCTTGTTATGTGATCATTAAATTAAAGAAACTATTTTAAATATATTGTAATGTACATAAATTCACATAATTTCATTTATTATTAAATTTAACAAATCAATGATTCCGTTTTTTTTAAAACATATTTTAAAAATATTGTATAACATTTCTGCGCAACGCAATACCATCAGCATGTTTAGTTTTGTGCAATAGATAAAGGTGTGCACGACAGGAACATAATCGGAAATTATACTTAGGATTTCATATTTAAAAATAATACAATATACATTTTTAAAGATTATAGTACACTATATCCTGAAATGTACTTTGTTTGCACTAACTTCGCTTTTATCTTATATGTGTACAATTTAACGTTACAGGGTGGGTAAACAGATTCAAACGACCTCCACACAGAACTCACTCGAGCACATAATCTTACGTACATATAAATATTGCTTGAAGGCATAAAGTGCAGGGCGGAGGGCTCGGGCGCCAACGGAAGGTCTCTACAAAGCAAAAGCTTACTATGTATTATGCCACATATTGTGTGTGTATAGTTTTTGTATGTGTATGTGTGTGTCGTTGGTCGCACAACAAAACATTAAACCACGATATTTACCGTTACAACATATAATGCTCCAGTTTCAGGTTCGGCACGCTGAAGGAATGCGGGGGTGCAGGCGGACGCAGCGGATGTGCGCGCGCATTTCAGCTCCCCCAAGAAGTTTTAATATTTTATTTGTGGGCGAGAAATGCGCGCGCGAGCGCTCTGGCTGCGTCGCCAAAACTACCATGAGTAATTGTTTTCTTAGCAACTTAACCCATATATTTTAGCGCCCACTTGGCGATTAAATGCTTTTCTGCACGAGCTGTATTCTATATTATATATGCTGATGTGTGTGTGTGTGTGAAGATGTTTATTATGTATGTAATACTCGCCGGTCGAGTATTACACAGCATAAATGTGAAAGCGTGCGCAAGCTCGCTCGCCAAATAGATGTGTGGGAAGATTTCTTTTTTTGGTTGTACATAAATTCTCTGTCCGTCTAGAAATTATCCCATAAAAATATAATACTGATAACCAAACACTGTTAGCGTATATATATAGATATATATATTGAGAGTGTAGAAAACAATTTTTTCGATTTTTAAACGGGCTTGTTGTTTTTCGTTTGTTTTTTTATATAAGGACCCGAAAATTATATATAATATATAATAAGATGAGTTATATAACAAAAACCACAATTTCAACCCGAAAACAAAAAAAATGGAAATGGAAAAAGATTCCCATACTATGATATCGAAGAGATGTGATTGTTGGGTCCTTTTGTATAAGTTGGTGCGATCTACAACAAAGTAGAGTATTGTGAGATTTCGGAATTTAAAACTACTAAAAACATTAATGCAGAAACTATTTTGCAGGTTTATCTAGTAAAAATATACTGAAAAATAATTGATGGTATTCAAATTTTAATCGTTTTCCATAAAATAAATAATTAATTTTGATGAATTGAAATTAATATATATATTATTTGGATTTAAAATGTAGCGTATTTTCAATAGAAACTGTTTTATTTCCACGCATAAATTCTTCGTGATTTTTCATTTAATATAGATCCTGCTTTTTATTTATATTAATTACAAATAAATCGCGTAATTGGCAACATAGAAATTGTGCATTTAAGTTTCAAATACTCTCGCATATATATATATAAAATACATGCAGAATAAGCTTTCATAAACATAAGTTACTAATCATTATTTGTATAGGGGTTTATTATTTTCTTCAAAATGATGTTTATTTCCGATCTCTTGTTGTCGTCCTTATCATATATTTGTTCTTCCTAAGTGTTTTTATCTGCGGAGTGCAATAAAAAGGTCAATTAGTCGGTCTAAATTGACAATGATTCCACTGTGCGTCTAAGCTATTTTGACACAATCGTTTTCATATATACTAATGTCTAAATATGTTGTAATATGTTGTATGCTGACAAATTGAAAATAAGGATACTATACCCTCACGCCTCAATCTACAGGATCAGTTACATACATCTATATTGGAAAGGTGATGACGGATATCCGATTCAGTATTTAAATCGGGCCATATTCTGTATTTGTTTCTGGTTAAAAGATAAATTGTCAAAATTTTAAGTTAATATAAAAATATTAAATTATTCAAAAACTAGTGAATTTTCATTTATTTTTGTAGTAAATAATTGGAAATATATATTATATTTGCTTCAGTGGCAACCTGTTTCAGAATGGACAAACTCTTCTTTTATAAAGTTTATAATAACTTTTTTAATTTTAAAACATTTTTTTTTAATTAGTAAGTTTTAATAATTATAACTGATGGTTAGTAAAAACCGGTTTTGAAAAAAAAAACAAAATCGATAGTTTTGTGAAACACAAATTTTAATATTTCTCTTTCAGAATATTAAACTATAATATTTTTTATTTTTCATAAAATTCTTAACTTAATTTATGTAATGAAAAGGGTTAAACATAAGGAATTTAAAGATACATCGCTAAAAAATAATCTTTTTTGTAACGAATTGACCTAATGATGAAAATGCCATATCGGACTTCCCGCTTGTGTGTGGAATAATAAAAAAAAATGTAAAATTATTACTTCCATCGAACCAGAAAGTTCCTTATCTATTGCCTTTTGAAGCAAAGTTCCAGTTTGAATTGAAAGAATTTTCCACATCAACTTGGTCACAGTTAACGGTGTTTCCACAAAGTTTAATAAGCAAAACGAATAATGCAGCAATTTTTTATTTCCTAAAGACTGGTAAACATGTAATACCATAAAACTGTTTTTTCTAAACCGGAATCACTATTGACGATTATAAGTGAATCTGTTGGTATAAAAAAAATCATAAATACAACTTTCATACTTTAATAATATTATTTATAACACAAACTAACTATGGATTTAGTTTTTTTTTTAAGTGGGGTACATTTTGTATACCTTTCTTTATGGTGACAAAACATAGGAGATGAGAACGGAGACAATATTTACCAGTTAATGGAAATGAGTAAAAAACAGGCAATAGCTTTAAAATAGGTAGTATTTATTTAAAGTTACCTGTTTTTTAGCACAAACTTCATATTTACGCTTTTCTTAAAAATCATTTAAATTCAAAACTTTTAGGTCAACTTTGTGATACCGCCAATCGTTAAATCGAAAATGCCACATGAATCTTACAAATATTTTTTTCACGAGGTTCCATGCAGAACACTTGATTTAAAGTATTATAAGCAATGTTTAGAGGTTCTATCAAAATAGAGGTCTTGGCATTTAGCCGAAAACCGTTTGGCTGTTTCTGACCAAAGAAGAAAATTAGACAAATTGGTCATTTGGCTGAATAAGCCATTTAGAAAATAGATTTCATTATCAATAACTATTTTAAAAAACTTAAAAAAATATGTGTACTTAAGAAAAGTAAAATAAATAGGCAATATATATTTTAAAAAATTTCTGAGGTTTTTTAATTTTTTTAAATATTTTACTAATAATAATAAATTATTAATATTCATAATTATTAAAATAAAATTTGGTAAATGCATTTGTTCATTTACCTTATTTACTTGAAACGCAAAATCATCTCATTCGGACAAATTTCGGTAAAATTACCCATTCCTAAATGGCCAAACCGCTTATTTTGCCAAATTTCAAATTTTGCCAAAGACCCATTCGGCCGAATGACCTGTCGGTCAAATGCATTATTGGGCAACATGGCCTTTTGTCGAAACGGCTAATGCAGCAAAATGGAATGCATACCAAACGGCATATACTATTTTTAGGCATAGGTAAGTCCAATCGAAGTGGTGGAGGTGTTTTTCCAATCGCAAATGTTCATACAATTAAAATCGAAAATAATTTAGTGAAGTTCTAAATTTAATATTTGTGGCAACTAAAATTTGAATATTTTTATATTACAAAAATATTTTTTTTGGTGTCCAAAAATGTCCACAGTTGCTACAGAATTAGTCACTGTGCGACAGCTACATTAGCGTGAGGGCGTAAAGGAAATAAATATTGGAAATTTCTAGTGTTGTATTGAAAAATAAACTTATAAACAAAGACACATAGATTATTAATAATTACTAAATAAAAATCAAAAGTTCATCCCAAATAAATTGTTCTTACAATAAACAACATAACACATTTCCAGTTTTAATTTAATTACAAAAAATATTTTTAAACAAATCGTTCCAAGAATGTTTATAGTTCTCTCAAGTTCCTTTCAAAAAAACATAGATTTTCCGTTTGTGAAGTTCATATGCGCAGGCGGCAAATAACTGTGAAGTGTTTTTTATACATTCGGTATTTTCTTAAAGTCAGCATTAAAACGTACACAAGTAAATATGTGTATAAGTTCAAAATTCAAAATTCAATAAAACTAAGGGGAGCTTTTACCAGAATTTCCACACACGCGCACTCACATATTTTATATATTTCTGGAGAACGGCAACGACGACTACGACCGACGACGACAAGAGGAAATACACACAGATCCCAATTCTTGTTATATATAATTGAATTTAAATTGGATTTTTCCGTATTAAATCGGCATTTTAGGTGGCGTCGGGGGATGTGGAAAAACCACTTATAAATGTGAAAGCTTTATTTTTGGCTGCGTCACTGTGAGATGTTCTGCTGTAGAGCGTTCGGCAAAGATGTTTCTTTGAAATGTGGAATATCATCTTAAATCCGGATATATATTTTTTTGTTTTTGATGTATGTCAAGGATATAATGTAGACAGAGATATAGAGTATATAGTATTCCCCTAATGGGTATATTTATTTAAAATAAGACTATACGACGTCATCGCAATGAATATAATCCAATCCGCACATCCCACGGAATACTTGATTTGCCTGTAATGGAAAATATGTATTATAAAATATAGTAGATTGGCATCAATGATCACATCAAAAGCCTCGTACACACCCAGCCGCCCTATGCTTCACCCTCAAATCGAGGTTCTGTAAAAAGTGCAAAAGTTTTCTTTGACGCGACGACCGACGACGCCGATGCCGACGGCGACGCGTCTGTGTCGGTGACTCGCACAATAAAACACAAATTACGCTGCCCTCTTACCGCCGCTCTGCTCCGCGCTTATTATTTTTGCCGTATAAAATAATTCACCTTTAACTATTAATTCGGACTAATCAATATTGACACAATACACCACCAGCGCATGTATAAATAATTCTATACATTGTGTGGCCAAAGTTAATGTGGCGCATTAGGGAAACCCGAGGGGAGCCTACCACATCTGAAGTCCCCGAATTATCACACAATATACGCACCAGTACAGAAGCCAGAGCTGAAGACGCACGCAAGCATATTATCACACTTAACACAAAACTACATATAACATAACATATGTCCTAATGTAATACATACATATTCATTCGTCTGTGAATTTTCACTAATGTTATATATTGCGTACAGTTCGTTCACTTCCGTGTTTTGAAGGGAATGCGGATAGGGTAGAAAAGGTGGAGTATGCTATAGAAAATTCACAATATTCGCGTATCATGTATACTCGAACATCTATATTATATATTCCTTGAATTATTTAAGTTTTTGTTTGGGTTTCTTTGTGTTCCTTGAAATTCCAGTTATATTATATTTTCCTATAATACATGCATATTAGGGTTGTTCAAAAAGTAAACATTTCTTTGATTTCTAGAATTTCATATATCCAGATGTAAAATGGTAAATAAAAAATATTTTTCTTTTTCAAAATAAGTTACATTAAGAGAATTGGTTTAGTAGTTTAAATGATATTGTTATTTTTCTGATTTTTTTAGTAACTTTAAAAAGTTTTCATTATAAATCCTTAATCGTGGAGTTTTTTTAGAGTTTTAGATTTTGTTTATTAAAACATACGAGAGAGACAAAAATAAATAATTTTAAATAACGATATCTTCAAATCTACTAAAACGTTTTTTTTTAAATTAACAATTAAGGTATTCCTTTTTTTTGGAGTAAGGTTTTATGACCAAATTACAGTAATATGTTCTTTTGCTTATAAAACACTTAAACCATTTTACACCTGAATCCAAGAGATTCTCAAAATCACACCTTGTAAAGAAATCCATACGAATTTGGACAACCTTAATGTATACACACTTATATAAATACAGTATATACTCATAAGTTATATACAAAAGAATGTTTGAATGTGAACCACTGCACGCATACATACTCACAACTCACAACAGCAAATATTTTGGAATGTGTATTTACACATAAATTGCATGAACAAATACATTGCTGCCTTGAATATGCTTACGAGTAATATCATTATTTTTAGAATTTTATAAATTTGTAGTTCTAGTAAATACATACAACAAAAAAATATTTTTACTTTAAATGTAATAACATTTCAAATCGGTTTAAGATTTACATTTACATTTACTATGGAAAAGTAGTTTAAGACGAACTTACATTTTGTGTGTGTGTGTGTGTGTGTTTTTTTTTTTTTTTTTGGGAAGGAGGTGGAAATCTTCAAAAGACTCATCCATCATGGATGAAGTGTGGGATTTTTACCCACTAAAACCACCTCCTTTCTTCTACTACGAGCTCTGCGGGACTGCCGATTGGTATTACTTCGCAGAGCCGGTTGGTTATTTACACTGCCTCGTGTGTGACGTCTTCGCTTCGTCTGAGCCTCTCTAACCTGCGCAGTTCCGTATTGACTGCGGTTACATACTTGCATATATTTTCCCAGTTCTTTTCTGAACATAGCATGTAATCTACGATTGAGCTAGGGTCCTGTGGCCCAGTTCTGCCTTCTTCGAAGCGTTGGCAATTGAAGATAACATGACCTGCATCTTCTTCTGTCTGTGCGCAATTCGGGCATAGAGCCGAACTGGCATGCCCAAATTTGTGGAGGAATTTCCGATACCCACCATGGCCTGATAGGAACTGCGTAAGATTGTAGTTGCATGTGCCGTGTGA
>JAAAKO020017600.1:0-15803 GCA_010015015.2 Bolitophila cinerea
AATGGCTCCAAAGGTTAACATTGGTCTAATCACAGCTGTGTATATCCACAGGATTACTTTTGGTGATAGCCCCCATTAAAATCTAATGGCTCTTCTACATTGCCATACGGCTCTAATAGCTTCAAGTATCTTTGTTTCGATATGTTTTTTGAATTAGAGTTTGCTATCCAGAATATCCCCTAAATATTTTACCTCGTTGCTAAGAATTAGATCAACATCATAAGGATTCGGGTTTTTGTTAAGATTTTTTTTTTTTTGGTAAATAGTACCATATTTGTTTTGGATTGGTACACCAGTTCTGTACAATAGGTTGTGCACTTTGCATTACATTGGAGACTGTGTCGACGATTTTAACTATAGTTAGTATGGTAATATCGTCTGCATAGCCAATTGTGTAATAGCCAAGTGCATTTAATTTAACTAGGATACTGTCAATAATAAGGCACCACATGGGGACAGAACCCCTCGTGACCGAAGCCATTAGGGAAATGTTATTGTATTCAACCTGAATTGTACGATAGTTCAGCATGTTAAGTATCCATTTGATCAAAGTATTATTGTAGTTCATTTTGTTGAAAGCTCCTTCAATGTCTAAAAAAGTGGCAAGCACCATTTCCTTGTAGATAAGGTTTTGGAATATATCCCAGAGCTATACTAGCCAAAAAATTGTATAGATATTTAATAAATAAATGAAATGAAATGAAATGAAATAATAAATAAAGTCTCCTCGATGTTTTGAATAAATATAGTTGTATATCCTAATCGCATTTCTTTCGATGTTATTTGTGGTTAAACTAATATTTTATGCAAAATGTTTACATTTATTTATATGTTATATAGAATAAAAGTCAAAGTACGCATAGTGTCAACACGTGTTTCGTCGGTAAAATGCCATACACATAAATATCGTCGTCCTAAAACTTTTCGCATAAATACGTATGTATTATACGAGTATATATCCACCATCAGTTTCTTTCGGGTGACAAAACATGTGTTACAATACACCCTCACCCCAACATATATATTATACATATATAGCAATATATATGTTTATTGTATATTTTGTGTATATAGTAAACGCAAAGATCGTGTCGTTATTCTTTTATGTGTACAAGTACTATTAAAAAAGAGTGTCTTGTTTATATCTTTTCTGTTTTCTTCTCCCCGAAATAGATTGTACATTTTCATTTGTGTGTGGTGGTGTATATGGATATAAGTTTTTCTGTTGTTATGTATAAGTGCGATGTGCGTGTGTGCGTGAGTGAGATCGTGTGTGCTTCTGTTTACTTTTAATAACAGATTGCGTGACACATTTTCAATATTGGACTATATATATGTATATAGAAAGACAATTTTGGGTCTGTGGGGGCAGATTGTTTTGTGTATCTAAAATCTACTTAATATATATATATATATATTCGAGATGAGCGTTTCACTCAAATTTGTATTAGGCATTAGCATCCTTGGCAGCGGTGCGCAGTTTTCCCTTATTGCATAACTTTGAGAAAGTTTTTTAATCGAAAATACCTTATATTTTCTGGAGAATATTAGACAAGATACAATGTTCTGTCACTTTGTCGGCGAATATCTCAACTTAACGTCAATTTATCGCGGTTGCTCGTCAACAAGAATTATAATCACATATATAGCAGCTGAAGCAGGAGCAGGAGCAGGAGCTGGAGCAACAGTAGCAGAAGCCACAGGCACCCGAGACATGTAGCACGCATATTTGCGTAACTATACTATAAATATAAACACGATGAAGAAACCGCGAAGAAGTTGTAAAGTTATAATTTCGAGAAAATATATCAAAAGAAAGATTATACACGCTCTTGCGCATCCAGACATAATTACATTTGATACTTTCCAAATATTTTGCAAATTGTTATATAAGAAGTTGAAGATACGCTTTTTTATGTATATATTGATGATAATATACGAGTATAGGGATATGTATAGATTTTGATTAAAGATTTGATGGCTGTTCAAGAACAATATTATCTGATGTGAGATATAATTCTTTAGTCGTTCTGAAATACTTCTTGGAATTGTGATCATATTATTATTAGTTTACAAGCATTTATTTAAGTTTTGAAATTATTTATGAACTTATTCGAGGTTTTTAATATTTGCTTAATTGATATTTCATAATTTTGAATTCCTATATAAATATATAACTAAACCTGAATTGAAATATAAAATAGAGGTTAGGTTGGCCACTACACTGTTTTATATATATAAATAACAATTAAATTATTACATATTTGAAATACAGAACCTTTTTTTCTGATGATCTTAGATCTGTTTTATCTGTGATGTCGTTAGTTTGTTTGGAATTAAAAGCAATATATTTGCAACATATCTACAACATTTATTTGCAGTTTTAGTTATTATTATTTGTAGCCGGCTGATAGGTCTTGTATATAAACAAAACATATATAAAAATATATGCACACGCTTATGATTAATCGGATAATTATTGTGCGAGCACTAGCGTGTGCCTGGGCTGATTGCAATTTTGTATACATGATAAGCGCAATATAATAATGATGTATTTACAATGAACAGAGAACACCTCTGCTTGCCTTCAATAACAAATAATGAACGTGTGATTGCACTCGATTCGCTCATGCACACAGGTACATTATCGAGCTGAGTATTATTTTACGATATTTCTTTAATTCCAATATATATATATAGGGGTCACTAACACACTCCTGGGTTAAGTGCATCGTATGCACACATTGCGAATACAGACAGTATATGTAATGCAGTTATCAGTAGCATATTGGGGTTCCCTTGAGATTGAGACAAGTAAATATATACTCCAAGAAACAAGTCCCCGCTTTTAAGACTACATGGGATTTTCAGTATTAAAACAACGATATCACGATTTATTATACAAGACAATCAACAGCTAGCTATATAGGTATTGCAGATAAAAAGCTAATTGTTATTCAATACACACAGACACAAAACGACATATTAATTGCTGACTTATCAATTCCTCACTCGGCAAATAGTATATATATATATATGTATATATTCTTAGATTACCTGAATACTATATAAATATATATACAATATACACTTTTTGTGTGCGGCGACGCCTCTTTTGCAAGAAATTACTATTTTTACTAAAATATGTACATATAAATAATATTATAGAATTGCTTTGACCGTCCCGTTCAAAAAAATCTTAAAATCTTTCAGTGATAACCAAAAAACTGAAACCGTTAAAAGTGTTGTTTGCCTATATACTCACAGCCACCCACGACCCACCCTGAACACATTATAAGCAATTTTCTAAAACGCCCCCTCTCTATTGGTCGCGGTCCCAATCTTTCCCCTACATATCCTACGATCTGAATTAGGTGACCCCTATCCATATAAGAAGTTTCAGCCTACTATCCCCGTCTGGGCGACTCTACCACCACACAGACAGACACACAGACAGACACACAGACAAACATACATTTTACTTAATTTTTATATATAATAGATATCACAAATTGAACATATGTGAATATTCACAATTATTTGTATTGTTGTGGGTTACGTATATAATTATGCAAATTAAAAAAAAAGAAGTGGAATTTAGCATCGCGATACGCATAAAATAAGGTTATGTTATTATTTGTGAATCACAAGCGCAAACCTTTTTAAATACAAGGAATTAACGATATTAATTTTCAAATTTCAATTCACAAGAGTAAAACTTATAAGTGCGATTTTAGCACAGATTTCAGCAACACGTTATGAATATAATAATAGGTTAGGTTTAAGTTTTGTACACTCATAAACAAATCGGCAACTTGAGCAAAATATATATTTAAATAATATAAAGGTGACAAATCGTACAACAATTTGCTCGGATTTTCAAAAAAAATAAAAATACCCATTCAATGTAAACCTTTTGGAGTATTGGAATATTGTTTAATAATTGATTGAATCGAATTCGGTATTTCCAGTTTAACAAACTGTCTATAATCGAGTTTGTTTTAAGTTTATGATTTCAAAAAATCGTAGAGCTAATTCCAAAAAATCCCAACTATATTCCAGTTATTTTCAAATTATGTTCTAGTATTGTCGTTTTAGCAGCACCCCGCACACTTAACTCTGATCGCGTGACGTTGAATGTAAACGTGTTACTTTTAAGTTTTTGTATAGAGACTCTATCAGCACAACGGTTCATCGAAAATCTAAATTATATATAAATCCCTCGTAGCATTTTGTAGTTGCTTCAGTAATTTGTAGGTCCTACGTTAAATGTGACCGCAAAGGAGAAGGTCATGTCACCAATCGCCAGCTGTTCCCGGTTAGTAAATAGTCCTATAGCACCAATTGACTCCATCGTAACCACCAACACTGGCGCTAAATCACGAAGTGCTAGCTCGTCATCTTCAAAAAGGAAGAAGTGTCTGGACCTGGCTAAATTAGAAGAGGAAATGGAAGAAAATAAACTGAAATATGGCTCTGGATACCAAATCCCATCAAACGGCTAATGGTAATCCATATTTGTAAGCGTTTCCAATCGACCAGCGTCGCCAGAAGCAAGTACATCGAATCACATTTGACAATTTCGCAGCAAGACAAGTAATTTCATGGGATCTGCTCACGTTCACCGGAAGACCAGAGGAGTGGCCTTTGTTTTAAAGTAGCAACGAAAACTCAACACGAATGTGCGACTTTTCCAATGACGAATCCGTTGATCCGTTGATCCGTTTGCAACGATGCTTAAAAGGAAAAGCTTAAGAGGCAGTGAGTTGCCGTCTTCTTTTGACTTCATCCTTTCCGGATGTCATCTCTACACTACGCATGATGTTTGATAGGCCGGAGTTAATAATTCACTTCCTACTACTACTAAAAATAAAACATGAGACCCCACCAAATATGGAAAATTTGGAATCTCTTATAGGCTTTGCAGGATTTAGTGAATAAACTTCCACCTCAGATCAAGTTGAACTGGGCTATTTGTCAACGTTCTTAAATTGGATGTATGAGCTCGCAGAAGCTGCCAGTTTGGTGACAACCCAATTAGATAGCAACCCACTTTTTTCGAGTTTTATCCGATATTTTTTTGGTGGTTTATCGGTAATTTATCGGATATTTTGCATACATTAGTTTACGGTTTTTAACGAGTTTTTAGTCCGTACAAATAAATGTCCAGTGTGCTGCGATGACAATTACACTCACCAGTGCGACCTATTTATAAAACTCTCACGCAATTAAAAATGGAAAGTCGTAAACGACTCAAAGTTATGTATGAGGTGTCTTGAGCCACACGCCTGGTACAATATCTTGTCGGAAAAAAGATGCAACATGTCTTACTGTACGGCGAAACACCATCAACTCCTTCACAACGACGAAAGCAGATAAATTGGGAAATTGTTTAATGGACCAAATTACTAGGAGGGCGAATGTTACTGAAGCAACTACAAAATGCTACCTGGGATTTATATATAATTTAGGTATAAGCATTTATTTAGATCAGCTTTGTTGACAGGGAGCCATAACTAAAAACAGATGATTTGAAGATTACAAAACCGCTACTCAAATCCAAAACAAACAAGATAAAGAGAATAGCGGTCACCAACATTAAATGAAAACGTTATAGTACGTCTAAAAAGTTTTTGTATATAGGCAATCGGTTTATTTTATATATATAGACAATCGGTTAATTTTCTATATAGACAATCGGTTCATTTTCTACATAGACAATCGGTTCATTTTCTATATAGACAATCGGTTCATTTTCTATATAGACAATCGGTTCATTTCTATATAGAAAATCGGTTCATTTCTATATAAACAATCGGTTCATTTTCTATGTACATAATCGGTTCTTTTTCTATAAAGACAATCGGTTCATTTTCTATATAGACAATCGTTTTGAATAAGACCTGAAAAATGCACTATTCCAGAATTTAAAAAACGTAGAATTTTGTATAACAGAATTTTGAAAAACTTAATTTTAAAACCGAAATTTAGAAAAACACAATTTTGTAATACCAGAATTTAAAATTCGTCAAAAAATTTAGTCAAATACTATCGTGACGAAATGAATGAAATCTATGTATGAAATGAAATCTATGTATATAACCCTGCAAATAAATAAAAACATGTCTAAATTACAAATAAATGCATTTAATATCTAATGTCTTACTTCCTTTTCTTGCGGCTCCTGGGGACGGAATAACTAGCGCAGTGTATGCATCGCAGGTACTTTGGGGTCTTATAACTCCACAGCGAGCCATCTCAAGCTAGACAACACATTTGGTTTTTAACACTTCCAACGGCTGCTAAAATCAAAAATTAAAATCTGCTTGATCAACACATTTTCTTGCTTTATTTGCTTTCCATGTTTGAAAATTTGGAATATTTATGAGAGGATGATGAGGAGGTTCACGAAATAATTGCCACTAATACTAATGTTATCCAATTCGCGCTAGAAAGTCCGAAGTAGGCACCACGAAAATATTTTACGACTGGAAAGATGGATAATTTATTTGTTTTATTTGAGCTTTTGAAAAGCGTCGTCCACTATTGGATTTTAGCTCGGTAGACTTCAGTTTTTTTAGATTGGACGGCTGTCGATGAGCTCAACATAAATATTAATTCCAACGAAGCTAAATTCTGTTCATAAATTGTAAAACGAACTTGTCTAAGATACGAGAAAATATGTCGGGACAAGGTGCAGGCGATACGTATACCGTAACGTGGCGGTACTTCAGACAAATGATTTTTTTGGAGACCATCAACGACGATGCTTAACTCCACTCTATCGACGTCATCAATAAAATAGGTATTTTTCTGTCATTATTTATTTAGTTGTGATATATACTAATGCAGTAGTGGAATTCTGTCTGGCGTTGTCGTAAAAATACGACTAGAACAACGTATTCCACTCTGAGAGAGCTAAAATAAGCAACGTATTCCGCTCTGAGAATTTGGAAAGAAATTGTTAGTCCCAACCTCGTGAGCAGTTAACCAAGATGTTTTGTACCAATATTGCCGCTCACTGAATTCTTATGCGTTGGGCGTATTTATTATCGGAAAAATGACAGAATCGCAAGGCAGGTTTTGTGCTTTGAAGCCATCTTCTTTCAGCGATAGTTTGATTTTGAACAATTTTTCGAGGTTAACTGTCAATTCATCTCCAGTCACAGTCGGCAATTTACGAAAACGAATACATTGGTATACCAAAAACGCCAATTCCAACGCCACCGATTTAAGGTCGTATTGTTTGCGACCACATCGTAAACATATGCTGCCTTTCGCATATCGTGTACTACGGGCATACCTAAGTTTACTTAGGCGTCCATACAAGTCGTAATTTTTGGTCTTTTTCAGTAATTTCCGGCTGGCTGACACGTTTGGTATATAAACGTATAGTTATACATATATTATGATATAAGTATATGTGTTTGTTTAATCACATCGCACATTTTAATGACTGTGTGAAGTGCAGAGATAATGTAGTCTATAATAAGCTTATAGGTGATGATTAAATTACTTGGCAATTACACGCATGCGCGATTTGCAGAGAACGCTTGTTGTGGCGATTCGGATGGGCTCAAGCTCATGAATCTTACTGCGTGAGTGCGTGCCGAAGCCAGCCGTGTTAGCCGACCGCTTCCACTCCTCCCCCGGCCCATATAGATTACGCGCCGGTGCGGCCGTCTGACTAGAACAAGGTGAATCCCACTGCTCGCCCTTTGCCGCGCCGCCGCCGCGCCGTTCCGCATCTGTTCGCGCACAGGTGTTCATGCAGTACTGCATACAGGTATTCATATTCACAGTACATCACCCGCACACAGTACATTTCAGTCTATCCAAAGTGACGGACAACGTGCGCCGACCAGAAGTGTGTTTCTTTGTGGATCAATAATTAATTACTATTTTTTTGGATTTTAACCTGTTTGTCTTCTTAATACTTACTAAAATTGTGCAACCACGAGAAACTAAAAAAAACGTGTGTGCGTGCAATTATACCCATCACAATTTATCTTCATCGCAATCATCATCTCTATCGACTCTTAAAATGATAACAAATAAGACAGCGTTTAAATAATATTGTGCACACACAAAACAATTCGGTGACTAGCTATATTTTTCTAATCATTAATTAGCTAAATATTCAAATTTTTGGAATTCGCGGTAGAAACAAGCATAAGAAGCGTGACAAGCAACGCTTGAGCGATAGTGAGCGCGCGTATAGTTGGCGAGTTAAGAGTTGCGGTTAGACCGCCTAAGAATCAACACTGAAACAATGTGGAAAGTTATAGTGTTTTGTGTGTGCACTGGATGGTGGATCCTCGTCGCAGGAACGTCGGTGGGCTCAGAAGTTGAAGTCGGTGAGTTTTGTTTTGTTATATCATAAATAAACATTACCATTAAACTGGGAAATTTAAAATATTTTATATTATTATGTTCTAAACTGCCATGGACATTATGCCCGTTCTTGTAAATACATTTGTACATTATGATTGTTTCAAACGGACATAATGTCCATGGACCCTAAAATTATAAAAAAATAAAATAAAAATAATATAATAGAATATGGTAAATACCAGAATATAAAAAGTGTAGAAGTAAATAGTAAAATTTAATGAATATTTTACATAACGTCTTTGGCTTTATGTAGCCCCACAGTCTTGTTGTTGTGTTCAATTATTGCCGCTTGTAAAGTACACCAACACAGCATTTGGATTTTTTTTTTAATGGCACAGGCTCAACAAAACAAGCAGAATTGTAGCAAAAAATCAAGTGAAAAACTAATAAAAAGTAAAATATAATTTACCGGAGAATTGAATGCTTTCCAAAAATATTCCTTTTTGGTTCTCGCGTTTCCGAAGTTTGGGCTTTATGTCTGCTTGCTAAGGAAATAAAACTTTGAAGCCCATAGGCCTTATGACTTGTTGGAACCGACAAATTTTATACATATTCTATCATAAAAACGAAAACGTAAAATTTGACAGCGTAGATCCGAATGAGGGTGTTTGTTTCTTAAGGTTGAGGGTTTTAAAAAATATTCAACAAATCCTTTTAATTTCAAATGTTATAATTATTTGCCCAATAAATAATTAGTCGAACATTTTCCAGGGTTTTGGGAAATCCCGAAATATTTAATACGCTGCATCCAGTGAATTGAATATTAAATCACAGGTGCATTCCCGCCCACCAAATTTTATATTCAATAAAATAAATTTTAGTTTAGGAAACCCATAACTAACTATAATTTGGTTAGTTTTATGCCACTTTAAAATATATTTGACCCACATCTGTTGTCAAAATATTATCTATCTTAAAGCTCTCAACTAGACTAACAGCGAGATTATTCTCAAAGAGCACGCATTGATTTTTTTGCGTGATTTCTATAATATTGCTGCATGGTGTTAAATTTAAAAGTGCCTAAAAGGGCGGCATGAAATAGACCCAAAACATCTGCAGTACACAACAACACAAAGAGACGATGTGAGAAATAAGATTTTGGGAGATTTTTACGAGGTATAATAAACCCCTAAAAGTATATTTTTGCAAGAAAATGAACAATGCGGGCTACGTGCAAAGTATGCGTATAATTTTATTTTATTCCGTGCAGTCTGTGCCTAGGCGTTTCGACAGTTTGCACGCATTTTGTCCCTACGTGCAATTTGGCGAGCGTATTTTTTAATATTGTTTTAAGAGAGAATGGCTGTAAAAAAATCAAACTAACCTGTTTTTTGTGCGTCTGTAAAGCTGAAAAACAATACATTTTTCATATCAAAAGCTAGAGATTAATTTAATATATACAACTAAACGCTAATACAAAAAACCTTCCAATCCAAAATTCTATGATGATAATTGAAGATTTATTTGGCTTGCTTAGAAATGGATTAGTGTCTATCCACAAAAATTATTATATTAAAAAAAACAAATTTGTACCAAGAACAAAAAAAATTCCAATGCATAAGATTGCGCCATCGACACTAAATGAAACTACTTTATTGGAATTAATTGATTTTATGTTATTAGTTTACATGGAATTTTAGCCTTTGCACGATTACACATCGACATATCCTTTTCGTCCTTAAGTTTTCGAAGAACAAATAAATTAAGTCATTTTTTATATTTTCTTTTTTGAGATTAACTATTCTTACATTAATTCGCTGCATTTGCAAAGGCGTAATTAACTCATTGGACAACATAAATTGCGGAATTAACTCCCTATCCATCTTACATCCATTGATCCATCTTACAAAAAAAATGGTATATTTAAGAAAAAAAAGTTTTGCTAATCTTTTTCTTGATTTTTGATATTTTTTTGTTTGTTTTTTGCTTTAAACAAAATAAGCATATAATACTTTACCAAAAAACTAGTAAAAAGTCCATTAATTTATAAAAACAATTCTTAAGGCACGATAGTTTGCGCATTTTGTCTGAAGCAAGGTCTCTAGATAGTCTCCTCCTTTGAGACCAGTTCATTGTGTACCAAATGCTCCATCTTCACTGGGTTTGGCAACTCATAAAGAGCTGCTTACATCTAAGGAATGAAGAAAAACTGAAAAATCCATAAATCCATAAAAAAATCACCAACGATGTTCTACCTCCTTATCATAAAGCAGGCGGACGTTGCGTCTAATTATTTAACTCTACAGTAGTTCGATGATGTCCATGAATCTTATCATCATCATCTTCTGGGTTCCTGCCTGGAGAGAAAATTGCAATCCTCATGGCCGTGATACATATGGCATGATTTCCAACCCCTTGCATAAGTTAAGTTGATCATGTAGAAGCACCAACAATTAGCTATGATTCTGTAAGGTCTATCCAGTGCGGTGATTATGATGATGTTCAAATTACCATCCGACAGTATTTTCGTTTACATGTTTGTTTTATTAAATGCCACATTGAACCCTCGTTTGACTGTAAAAAGCCTAATAATGTTTGTTGATTTGGCTCCGAAATGCATTTTCTTTTGGATTTTTTGCCAATATATTTTGTGTCCCTGTGTAATTGTTTTTGTTAATGATCATTTTTTCACCTCAATTTATATCTCGATGTTGGACGCTTTATCACACTGACCATCACTCAAAGGCATATGTTCTAGTTTTTGTTTCGTCCTACGTAATCTGTAGACCTTTATCAATTTGAGTCGTAGTTATAGCCTATTTCTTAGATCATATGGATTATTTTACTTTGTTACTGACGGCTTATGGAACTCACAGGACCATGTATAAGTTTATTTTACCATCTTACTGGAGTCCAAATAGCGCGAAATTTATCTATTAATTGTCAGGATGATACTTTCTTTTTAATCTAATGATGACAATGATGTTCAGTATTTAGGCGAAGCATTAAAGACATAATTCAATAAATTATATTGTTAAAGACAGATAAACCCGCTAGGAAACGTAAAACTATCACTGGCCAACTATTCACAACATATATTTATCTAAATATATAATATCTCTCGAACCATCAATCTATCTTTTCCAAACTGTTGCCATATGCCATATACATGCATTTAATTATTTGCCCGTTTATGATCACAATTCAAAACAGGAAACATAAAACGAGTACACAGAGTTAATTTGTTGCTTCAAAAGCAAATTATTATTTTAAGCGATGACAAATGCAAACACATTTATTTGATATGTTAATAGAGCACTTTACGTGCCACGTACACGCGGTCCAATAAATTAGGAGGGCTAAGATAAAGATAAAGATAACATATATAACGTGTACACTGTAGACTGTATACACAGCTCAATCAAGACCGTGCCGCATTGCATGTAAATCCTTTTACTCAGAAGATGAACACGTGTGCTTTTTACATTATAATACCCATACAAATTTGTGATAGGTGATGATAACAATTTAGAAATAGATTATAATGCAAAACGAAAACGCCGTCAGATAACCATAATAATTCAATCATTCTTTCGTCTAGGAATTTGGCAGAAGGGGAGACCGAAAAAAGATCCCAAAAAGTGTGTGTTACCAGAAATCAGAATGGCAGACGGACGAAGAGATTTTTTTAAAATAGTACGTGATGTCTCCATAACTACTACCAAATGGCGCTGATTCTTGATTATTCATTATTTTTTTGGTTAAAGTGACCAATGACCAGTGACCAATTACCAATTATACTTTCTTGGAAATGTTTAAAAAGGTGACAGGCAAACTATACCTTTTGGGGTCTATTTCATGCCGCCTTTAAAAACCATTACAAAGTTTTTAAGTTTTTACACCATGTTAAATATAGTAATTAATAATCTTTCCATGCCATGGAGACGAAACTTACAAACCATAATATAAATAAAGTATAGCTTAGATCTCTTCTGCATAAGTACAGACTCCGGACAATGTATGTGCCAAATATCATAGACCTATCTTTTTTTTCTAAAAATCTGCCGATCAGGAGCAAAAAAAATGTTTTTTTTAAATAATCCCCTTTGATTTGAAGTTTTTATTTCCAAAAATGGATGACCATTAAAATAGTTAGAAATTTATCTTTCTGATTCGTTACAATTTATTTGAAGATCATTAATAAGCTAATAAGTTTAAATTACCTCTATCTACTGACATTTGGTTAGAAGGGCGTGTAAATTACTTTCTGTGCATTGGCCGCTTCGGTATTTATAATAATACGGTGCGAATTGAATCCTGATTTTACCGAAGCATACATTTGAAGTAAGCAATTTTAAATCATTACAAATTATTTTTAAACCGAAAATTAAATCTTTCTAGTCAATACAAATTTAGCATTTATTATTTTAAACAAATTTAAAATAAAACATAAATTATTATCGACAAATAATGCGTATAACGTATTATATCACTCGTTAGTCTGTCTTTAATTAAGATAATGAAGAACATGTGCCGTTAAAGGATAAAATAATAAATTATAAATATTGTAACTATTATAGATGCTATCTATTCTATAAAGTCCAATGAGCTGATAAAGGAAATGACAATATATAATTCCACATCTATTATACTAAAATATTTTAGTACAATATATTTTAATCAAAAGTAATACGCGCCGCAGACAGTGACGGTGCACTTGAATTGTTGCTCAAGCGTTATTCTGCTTCTTTGCAATGCAACGATAAGGAAAATAAATATTGCTTCATTGAATTGCAAAAAGAACCTTGTACTATTTATTTAATTTCTATAATTACTAATAATACTAATTTACTTGGTAATACTAAATTTCAGACGCTGTACCACTTTCATTGGTTGCTCATGTGGGCGTTTTCGCCGCTCTTGATGTGTACGTCTCGCCAGATGGAAACGGGACAGTATTGTTAAACAGTTGCGAGGCGAACTCGTCCATTGATGAGTTTCCCGAGGATATATTCACAGGTAAGCCTATACTTTTCCGCATAGAGACTAGACAGAGATATATTGAAAGAGAGAGAGAGAGAGAGAGAGAGAGAGAGAGAAAGAGAGAGAGAGAGGTAGAGAAAGGATATAGATTACTTTTACTTTATTTCTTTATCTAGACAACAATATCGATTTAATCAAGTCAATTTCGACTTTATCTATGAAATGTTAATTTAATCTACGTTACACAAAAAATTCTGAAGGTTGCATCCTGTGATAATTTAGCAGCGAGCAATTTTTTGTTATTATACAAATAAAACGTATTATTTGCCCATTCAATTATATCTTCGTGACTAACGCTCGCTCCCGCGGCTCGCATTCAGGAAAGTGTGTCTGATTTAGAAGTATAGTTAGAACCAACTGGGAGCCTGATGGATACATTTGGAACTGCCTTGTCTTTCGAAGTTAGTACATTTCTCAAATGTACCCTGTTTGTCCGAAAATAGTAAAAAACACGTCGTTTCAGGTTGCAATGGTCAAAATTTTCATTTCCAAATGGCTCATTCGTCTAAATGGCATTCGGCCAACTGGCCTTCGGTTAAAAGGTTTTCGGCGAGTTTGTACCAAGTTCACAAGATTTAAGATACATAATTTTATTATACATTATAAGTTCTAAATCCAATAAAATCTTTTATGCTAATTTGTGCCTGCTGGATTGTAATTGCGAATTGTTCCAAAATAATTCATTTTATGTATTTCGATTGCAAAAAAATCACTCCACTGCAAGGAAACCATAGTTTAATATATTATTATATATTATTTATATTATTATTATTATCAAAATCAAATGTTTATCAAAACATTAAAAACTGCAACCCGCTGAGTGACTAAATGGACATCATTTGGACCAACTCAAAATTGGTGGTATCAAACATTCTCTAAAGACATAAATGACCAGCCAAAAAGTATAATCTGCCTCAATAAAAGAGTTTTTTTTTAATATGCGTTATGCGCAAAAACTAATTAGGAGCTTATTTTTTTATTTTTTAGGTGAACATTTTTTTTTGTGGTACATTTTCAAAGATTTGATGGACAATATTGAATTTTAAAGTGAACGCCAAATTGGATGCTATTTTTGATTATGTACTCATAATATTACAGAGGATTGAATATTGTACGACTTGGCAATGTCGTATATATTTTATTGGATTCGTTTAAAACAACCCGTGTTTCAGCGGGTTTGTCGACGATAGCCGCTTTCTTATCGGATTTTTCAATCTTTTACATTTGTTTTATTTTTTTCTTACACTTTCTGTTATACTAAATAATAAGATTCCAAAATAATTAAAATTTCACGATCCGTTCGTACTGATAAAATAACGTCGTTAACATGGATGACTTAGTAATAATACATTTTTTATTAAACATTTTTTCAATATTTTTCAATATTTTCAATCGATTTAATTATAAAAAACATATATAGACTTTTTCTTATTTAAATCATCATCAATCCTCCCAAGAAAGGGGGGGGGTACAATCAACGCAATATGAAACCAGATTCGTCCTCAGGGACTTCGCAACTTCGATTGGTTTTTAAAATTCGACAACGACCTTAGCCAACTGATTATTTTTAGTATATATGACCGTCGATATATTTTTCGACTCCTTTATAACCGCCACAAAAAGTCCGCCTGTGCATTACTCTCACGATTTCTATTGGCGTTAAGTCTCTTGAGAATAAGTCACAGTCGGCCTGTGCATTATCGTCAAGATTTTTATGCGAAATTAACTCGCTGGAGAACAGTAATTGCAGATTTATCTTGCTAAAAATGTTTCATCTCACAAAACTGAAAATAAAAATAGTTTTTGCTAATCTTTTACTTGTTTTTTAAAACTTAATAAAAAATAAGCAATTCATTTCTTCATAAATACAATTATCAAGGCGCGCGCCACGCGTTTTTTATTTTTAATAAAACACAGAATATTCTTTTATTTTAAATATGGTCTTCTTCAGAAAAAACATCCTAACGGTAATGCACAGGCCGACTGTGACTTATTTCAAGAGACTTAACGCCACTAAAAATAGTGAGAGTAATGCACAAGGGAACTGTGACGTATTGTCAGGATTATTCGTGAGAATATATTTCAATTTCCTGACGTTAAGTCTCATTATTGAAAAACAAAAAAAAACATAACAAAATTCAGGGTGATGATAATGAAAAATTGCTGTGAGATTAAGTCTCTTGAGATTAATTCATTACACATTTATAACATATTCCACTTATCTGATCCATCTCAAACTTGGTCAAACTGGTCAACGACTGAAAGTCGCCTGCGGTTTGACGTCTCTTATATACCCTCAAAGTAGCTGAATTCAGTGTTTTCTTAAAGGCATAAAATAAATCGCTCTCCAAAAAAAAATATGTGCTCCTAAAAAAAAATAATGTACACCTAAAATAAAATGAATGTGCTCCTAAAATAAAATAATG
>JAAAKO020017611.1:0-15799 GCA_010015015.2 Bolitophila cinerea
TATTTAAACGTTTTTCAGTTTTCTTAATGACAAATGCATGCGGCTATTTATATTATATATATATATATATATATATATAGAATTGGTGTAAGATGCAAGTTTCCGTTGGCAAAAGGAGATATTTCTTAAAATGAATAAGTGGAAACTCGACATTAGTCAACTTTGCCGGCATGCATGCAAAGCTGTGCAAATTGGTATGCAGATTTATTCTGTACAGAGAAAAGTGCGCTGTCGCCCATAGAGCTATACGTTGTTCCCATAGATTTGCTTAAGGATGATTAATGAGCGCTTTTGTATTACTCATGTTCGTGTGACCAACGTGGCGAAGAAAGGTTAACTTTAGAACAGCTTTAGGCCAGTTGGAAAAAACATTAATAAGTAAAGTAAAACAGGACATATTAGGACGACATCCCATTATTTTTAGTAGATAAAAATTAAAAATAATTACATATTGCCTGTATATTTTTTTGAAAAAAATATTTATCAGTTTATCCAAAAAAATATATATGTGTGTGTGTGTATATATATATATATATATATATCAGACTTGATAGCCGCACGGGCTGCGACGGCGACGGCCAGCGGCCAATAAATTTGAATTTCTTAGCCGGCCACTTATGACAAAAAATGTAAGCAGGCTGACGGATAGCCGCTTTTATTTAGAACAGTGTATACATACAATTTATAATAATTATTATAATTTTTTCATATATATAAAAAGGTATATATTTTTTTTAAATAGTTCAAATATTCATTAAAATATAAAAAGGTTGTATTTAAAATCTCAAAATATGCAAAATAGGCAAAACGAAAGGTATACTTTTGAGGCAAAGACAAATGCGGCACGACTATTTTGCCAAAAGCGGCACATTATATTTGCGCCGTAGGACAAATTCTGCAATTGTAGTCTTAAAATGAAAAAAATACAAATGCGGCACTTTATAATGAAATAAAAGTGCCGCATCGTACTTTTTCTAAGTTTTAGTTTTGCTTAGTTTTGGAATGTGTCGCATTTGACATGTGCCTCAAAAAAAGTGTCCCAAATGCTTAAATGTTTTCCACATTTGTCATGTAGCGCATTTTGTTAGTCTCATTTGTCTTTGCAAAAACACCCCACCGTCAAAAACGGGTATAATTTGATTGGAAATTCGATCACCTATTTTTTAGTATCCTTAAAGACATGTTTTAAATGTACCTAGAAAAATATATACATTTACATTTGTATTCTAGCTAAATTCATTCATAATAGTAACTAGGTTGCTACATGCATATACGCCAAGGTCCGGGGGTTCAAATAATATTATGCAGTGTTATTTTTGGTTACAGTATTTTGCTATCGTCCGAGGAGAGTAATCATTTATTTAAAAACAAATATTTGACTATTTAGCCGACTTAGAATGAGATTCCCTAAGCAATTGAAACTTGAAAATTCGCTCAGGATTTTTTGAAAATAAGCGATTCCGAAACACAATTGAAGCGAAACTTTGTTTTCACTAATTCTAATCGAACACGAATAATGTTTGTTGATACGTTTAGAAAAAAAAATTACGCAAAATTTACGAATAATATACCATTTCAATTTTATATTTCACCTCCTATTGTCTGATTAAAACTTATTTTCAATAATTGAAAGTTAAACTGAAACTTTACGAGAAATTGATTGAAAGTTTCAATATTGGAGGTTTCAATCGCTTAGGGAATCTCAGGGTCCATATATAGCTAGCGCGATAGGAAAATGCGAGGTGAAACATTAAATTAAAATGGCATATTATTATATTTCATAAATTTTGCGTTTTTAAACGTATCAACAAACATTGTTTGTGTTCGATATGAATTAGCGAAAATCGAAGTTTCGCTTCAATCGTGTTATACATCCTGAGCTATTTAAATTTAATGAAAATGTACATTTATATATTGTATATATATATATAGTTACACCCTTTATATTTCAGTGGAAGAAACTTAAGACAACCAGCCAACAGCTAGACTGTATGCATCGACACGCTGATGGCTGTGGAGATCTCTGGAATAAACAGACAACCGGAATCAGCAGAAGCATTGAAAACACTATCTCTTCTGGATCTGCGATGATTACATCATTTGACAATCAAATTTTCCAGCAGTCATCCTCGATTTCAAAGACAAAGCCCAATGAATGGGTCGTTATTCCTGTATTTGCTGATATTGTCCGGTTAGCTGTTTCAGCTCGCGAATGCTGCCTATCAAAGTATGTATATTATAAATAAAATTACATATTTTTTATAGTTTTATAGCCTATAATCTATAATTTAGTATTACTGGTTTTTGTTCGTATTGTAGACTTCCTAACGGACACATAAACATCGGAGCCTTCAATCGTCTGGCAGCAATTGTTGGAGCTTTTACAAAGCACATTTATGATGTTACAACGACGTCTCATCCATATCCAGATGAGTATGCCGAACTTTGCAAACACATGCATAACTGTTCGCTATTAAACGATAAAGGTTCTTAAATTAAATATAACATATCTTATTAGCTTATTGTTATTACTATATATATAGTTACTAGATGCAGTTTTTATGTGATGGCCAGGCCATTGCTATAAAGCTTTGCCACTAATAGAATTTAATATATGCTTAAAAAAATCTAGTTAGGTTTTGTTTTACATTTTTTAATTTTTTCAATCCTTTTTTAACTTCACTTGGTTCATATATAATAGATTTTTCTACCCCTTTTATCTGATCCTATTATCACATAGACTCGTTTAAACGGGACTTAGAAAAAATAATTCAAATATATAATTATTGAGGATTTTGTTAAATTTTAACCTCTCTTGTTTAAAATTGTTGATAAGTGGTCGAGGAAGCGAACGATTGTTGTTATAGTATAATATACGTCATTCTGAACTTTTTGTCTGCCCTTTTATATTCCATTTTACAGTTTATACGAACGATATAATGATATTGACGTGCCCTTCCACTCAACAGGAGACAACTTTGCAAGCACATATTATTATATACATTGAACGTTAGAATAAAAGTACCTTCTAATTTGGACTGTCTCACAAGAGAAAGTTTTTCGAGTGTAAATATAAAAAGAAGAGGGCAAGTCGACAAAAAGTTAATCAAAGCATATTTGCTTGTTTGCATCGGCAGCGAAGTGTATTTTGTGCCACAGATGTTGTTCTTGAGTTTCTCTTTTAATTGTTATTTTCGTGGATTACATAGTTTTTTTTCAATTGTCATTATTTTTACAGATTTCGACTAAAATAAAATATATACATAAATTATAAGTTTTACTTTTTAAATTAACACTGATTTTATTATATAACAATTATATACATCACATATATACATGATCATAAATACATTTAATTCAAGCAAATAAAAAAACAATCTGTGCGAAATGTTGAATATATAAAACCTTACTATTTAATACAATAAATATTTAGTTATTGACCAGGGGGATTATTTTCGAATGTCGAATCGATCTGTTTTATTTATGTATACCTAAATCTAGGTGTTATATGAAAAATAAATGTATATTAAATAATTTATACCTAAATTAAGGAACAGTTTATGAACCTAATAACTTTAGGTGTGCCATAAGCCGTCCTAAATAAATTTCGGTAGGATATTTTTTATGTTTTTTTTTGAAATCACCGTTCCTAAATATATAGGTATGAAAACGAAGGCGCGATTCGAAAATAGCCCTCCAGCCTTTGTATTCTACAAAATTGTAAAATCAGTGAGTGTTTTTTTTTATACGGCGAACGTCATGTAACGTCATACGATGTATAAAAAATCTCACTCATTTTGTTTATAAAAAAAAATTTGTTCAGTAAATTTATTTATTTTTTACATACTTTGTAGATCTGATGCTAGCCTCCTTTGACTGCGAAGAACCAAGTCATGCTGAAAAAATGGCATTAAACGTGGCGTAACCCCTTTTCATAAATGCGTACATATACAATAGGTTTTTTTATAAAGCCCACCAAAAAATACACAAAAGCATATACAAGTACATACACAAAATACTAATGCATTCACACTAATATAATTAATCCACATAACAGACCGCAAACAACCCGAAACATTATAAATAATATTATATAGATTAATACCGCTCAATTATGTGAGCCAATAAATGTATTCGTTGTTTTGTGATGGCATTAAAATCGATCTCATTGCCAGGGCTTTGAATTAAACATTTAAATAATTATTAGATATTAGCACGTATGTATGTACATATTATTTTCATTATTAGTATCATAATTTTATTCATTTTATAATACATTATATAACATTATAACATATTGGTAAAATGCTCGACGACGGAAATACACGACTGTGTCTAAATTCAATTGTAAACATTAAAAACGCACATAGTGACATTATAATAATTTTTTTTACAAAATCAGGTATTCACATTCATAATATTTTACGTTTAAGACTTAAACCTTTAAAATCTATTAAATAACTCTATTTCCTTAAACAAAAATCATTTTTTTAAAATACTTAATCGTTAATCCTAAAAATAGAAGAGCCCTTACTAAAATTTTAATTAAAATATTATTTTATTCACCATAATTTGAATATCCGAGACATACTTGCCAATAGTTGGTGCCCAAACACGTTTCTATATGGAATTAGAGATGATGTAAAAGTTCTAAAATGAAAATATTTTGAATGTGAATACTAATATAATGAGTTAAACAAAAAAAACAGTAGCAAGTTCAAATTGTTAAATATACAATAATACAACTCCCAAATTATGGTATCCGATTGAATGAAATCAAAAACGTTTTAAACAGCCCTCTGCCTTTTTCCAAAATCTGTCAAATGTTAAACAGGTTGATAGCTCTCTACATCTCACATTGGAATATATTCTCCAATGTTTTTCTTATATAATATTCTATGACTACAACTTTTCACTCACTGATTGTGGGAAATCCCTATCTATCTAGTGATGCACCTTTATTCGTCTGCTAAAACTTCTTCTGCGATTGTCACTTCCAGTACCGTACAATGCATAAAAAGAGATGGCAGCCGATTTTGTCATCTAAAAACTGTAGTAAAATGGTGTGCTGGGTGGTATATTGTTTGCTACCTCTGCCGGTGACAGGCAAACTATACCTTGTAAAAATCTCCCAAAATCTCTTTTCTCTCTTCTTCTCTTGTGTTTTTGTTGAATAAAAGAAGAGTGCTGCGCTTGCGCGTTGTTGTATACTGAAAATGTTTTGGGGTCTATTTCATTCCGCCTTTTTTTGGTTAGATTATACTTTGTGGTTGGTCATTTTTGTTTTTGGAGCATGTTTTTTCTCGGTGAACACTGTTATTTTAAGGTGCACATTATTTTATTTTAGGAGCACATTATTTTATTTTAGGAGCACATATTATTTTTTTGGAGAGTGATTTATTTTATTCAAAAAAATATCCCACAAAAAAAAACATGTCCAAAATAAAAATATTATTTATGGGTACAATAATTTTATCACGGTAACAATAATTTATATAACAAAAAATTTTACATATTATTTTAAATTTAAAAAACTCATTTGAGGATATAACGGAAATATACTCAATTCTAACGGATTACTCCAAAAAATCAAATTCGTTTGTATGAAATTCGTAAAACAATGTGCGAAATTCGGCGGGGTGTATAAAATGTAATAAAAAAATGTTTATTGTTGGCTGGGTGAGCGACCTCGGGATAAAATACCAAAAAATGTGTGAATGTCGGAGGGAGGAAATTCCGCGGAATAAAATTCGCTATTTCTGAATTCTAAAAATCGAATTTCTCATGTTGTGAATTTGTTTGTATGAATTGCAACGGGGTCTATGTCGCCGTAAAATCATATGAAACAAAGAAATCTAGTCGAGACTAAATTATCCAAAGCAGTTATACCGGAAAGGAGTTACTGGATAAGCGGAGAAAATTACCAGGATGCTGTTTAAGTCTATACAGATGGATCAAAAATAGGTAAACCAGTGGGTGAAGTTTTTATTCGGTAAGTTGGAACTAGAGAAGACATTTAATCTGCCCGATTCCAGTACGGTTTTCCAAGTGGAAATCCTTGCAATCCTCAAAAAACGCATGTCTACTAGAACAAAAGGACGTATCTTGTAAATGAATAATATTTTGTGTATATAAGCCCGTAAAACCCTAAGCTATTTTATAAAATCAAAACTGGTACTTAAGCGCTATGAATCCCTAAAAAACTCGCAAAGTCAAACAATGTTGAGCCCTATTGGGTTCACAAAGACATAGCAGGAAATGAAAAAGCAGATGAGCTAGCGAAAAAGAAGCACATCAGGATCAACAAATGTTAGAAAACATACTTTCACCATACTTCAGTTTCAATACAATATCGGGAACGAGGGCTTGCTAGCGAACTAAAACCGACAATGGATGAGAACAATGGCCATCTTTTACCCAAAGGAGAACCAAGCAACTGATTTCGCAGACAAAATCGGAATGCAGAAGTATGGTAAGAGTTCTGATATGGCGTCTACTGCAAAAAATAGATCTGTCAGACACTAGAAAATGTACTTACTACGAGAAAGACAGCTTGATAGAAACAACAAGTGGATTGCTGAATTTAAATGTGCTTGTATCAGCACAAATAATGCAAAGCGCTGTAGACCAAATGAGGCTGTTATTCCATAAAACATCAACAAACATGTATTTCAATTTTTTGTTGCGCACCATTTTGTTTAACAGTTTTGACAATTCTGTAGAGCATTATATTATCGAGATTCCAACAAATATTTAGATCATTTTTTTAATATATTAAAAAAAAAAAAAATCGCACGCGGACATTTGACATTAGCGAATCTCTAAATAACGCAGCCAGGAAACTTTTCTTTCAACATCTCACGACTTAGAAGAGCTGTTTGAATTTTAAACACGTCTTGTGAAAACCACATGTCGTTCAAGTCCATTTCATCCAATTCCGTTCTGTACCGTTCACCGCTGATAGTTACCACCTGACCTCTTTCGTTTCGGAAGATGTACGAGCCCGGTGATGCCGCCCGCTCATAATTTATACCAAACTGTCAGTCTCTCAAGATGCAATGGAGTCTCCTCTAGTATCTACCATTATCTTCTTTAATTCGTCATGGATT
Source organism: Bolitophila cinerea (assembly GCA_010015015.2). Lineage (NCBI taxonomy): Eukaryota > Metazoa > Arthropoda > Insecta > Diptera > Mycetophilidae > Bolitophila > Bolitophila cinerea. The sequence goes on from JAAAKO020017611.1 coordinate 7,110, forward strand.
TGTGCATTATTTCTTTTCTACACTGAGCGCGAGTTAGCGAAAAAATCAAAAAAAAACGACAAATTCACTCTCACCAAGTGTGTAGAGCGCATTATATGTATATAAGTCGTGCAGATAATGACAGTGCTTGTTTGACCAGACTCAAAAATAACCCTGACAATTATTTTATGATTTATTCGATTAAAAAGTATTTTGAATTGCTATAAAAGTATTTTACACTAAAAAGTATTTTAATACTGAAGTAAAAGTACAATTCTAAAAAAGGATTTCGAAATACAAAGTAGAAAATACTTGTTCCTAAAAAGTATTTTGAGTAAAAGTAAAGTATAAAAAAGTACTTTGTATTTTAAATACTTGTATTTGAGGTAAGTGCAAACTGTGTCTATTGTTTCATCATATACAAATTTAATTTGTATTTTAAAGTACTTGAACACTGCTGCCAAAAATTTTTTTAAATAAACATGCTGAAAAAAATTTAAAGATTAGATTCACATTACGATAGACAGACACAAGATATTTTTGCACAGCAAAGATCGTTTTTTCAACGTTTCTCTCAGCAAATAAGTTGCTGGTAACGTTGTATATCTCTCTCACTTGATTCCAATTTGTATTTCCCTTTTGGTCAGCGAATGTTTTCACTGCTTTATTGTGGTAAAATGTATTTAAAATATTATTTGAAAAATACTATGAATTAATATAGATTAATATAGCGAATATGTCATATGGTAATTTTAACCATAATATAGATCTTATACGTTATGTGTCTTTTTTCACTTCATTTTAATAATATATACATTATGAACAAAAACATATGGCGACGGGCTCGTAATGTATTACTTCATTTCAATAATATATATTCGATAAGCAAATATATATATATATATATATGTATATATATAATATTTATATATATATATATATATATCACCAATAGGTACCTCAGTTATATAAAACGTGTAAAGAGTGAGAACGGTTTACATTCACTCATATTTATTAAAATATCGACAATACTAATACACATATAACGGTATTAACTTCAATTTATGTAAGTATAGGTTTTCGAATGGACATGTGTGTCTTTTTGCAATACAGGTATGTACATTTTGTACATTGTACATAACATATATTTTTATACAAACAAGTTTCCATGTCAGTAACAATCAGGTGCTCAGGTGCTGTGCTACAATCGAAGAACGCGCTTATTTATACACTTTTATTGTTATCTGTGAGGTTAGTAAACTGTTATTTTATACGTATTATATTAATAAATTATTGCTTTCACTGAATAGGCGATTATATCTTATAATTTTCTTAATTTTTAATTAGTGCAATTTAAAAACATTAGCTGACAACAATTGTCCGTTTTACATCGGACATAACCGTTTATTTACGTTTAATTGCAATATGAGTAGGCATACTATTTACGTAAATCATGTCTTAATAAAGTAGTCACGAAAGTCTTAACCACAAAAAGCATTGATCACAAATTTAAGCACGCAACACAAAAAAAACTTATTCAGCGTAAACTTTAACAACGTTTGTTTTTAAAATTGTTGTTAAAGATTTATTTTGATTTAGTGGTTTTGATGTATGTACTGAATTCATAAGATAAATTTCAAATTTGTTCTTAAATATTAAATCGTAAGAACATTGTTCTTAAATCAATGTGCGTAAAATTCAAGACACGCTGAATAGATAAAATTATGTGTTCGTAATGGTGTACTGTTTATTTATTAATAATTAATTATTTAAAAATAAATTATACATTATATAAATATAACTATCAATTAATATATTATATATGATTGCGAACCTATTTAGGTAAGCTAAAGGGAGAGAGTATTTATGTGATATATTAGTGTATAAGAAAGTTATATGCTTTGATGCAATTATACATAAACCTTTTTTCTCGCAGATTGTTTAATAGTTTTAGGCGATTATTTTTAAAGAAACAAATCAAAATAATTTAGAGATAATATTTTAAATAATTTTATCTTCTTTAAGAATAAATTATCAGAGATTTAATTATATGTTTTTTTTATTTTTCTGCTAACTTTTTCAGGAAAAAAGTTAAAATGTATCAAGTTATCATACTGGTTATTTAAATATGTTTATTTACTCGGAGTTTTCTCAATAAACAACTGCTAGACATCTCAAATTTGCTTGAACTTCAGTTAAATTAATCGTTAAGGAATTTTTACTTAATTTAATGCCCTGTCATAAAAATGATTAATTTGTGTTTGTATGTGTCTGGATCTTTGTGTGTGTGTGTTTATGTATTTATGTGCTCCAGTATCAACGACGTGGACGTGTCGAGGACTTGATCCCTTGCACAGTGTGGCCAAAACGTCGTACATGTATTGAATTTTTAAGCTAAAATTATGAAATTTTAAGAGGCATCTCTTTATAATATCCCAAACGCAAATTAAAAAAAAATAACTTCAACAAATTAAATTAAAAAAAATGATTTCTTTAAAAAAGATATAAACAAAAACTTTTTTTTACATTAACAATTTGTTGATAATTTTATTTTTAAGTGATAAAAATAGGTGTATCTCTGCGCGCACTGCCTTCAATTTTAAGTATCGATTGTGTCAACTAATATGAAATCCAGAGCTTCTGGTGAAAGTTTATATTCTTTTTTTGATCGAAGTATTCTTAAAGCTGTTATTTTTTGGTCCGAAAACATAAATTAATGATGTATAATATCTGTACAATTTTTAGTTCGAGATGATTATCTTGTACTAAACTCTTGTTTTTTTAAAATCCTTATTCTATTATATATTATTCTCGGAAAAAAACAAACGAACTTCTTCCGAGTGCTGTTCTATTGGAAGAATACACTTGCTGATTATTGCAAAACCGTGAATTAGCATTTATGTAATATACTATAGGTGGCATAAAATACCAGTCATAAAATGTGACGTATAAATTTGCTGTTTTCCTGGCATATAAGTCAAATTTTACACAATCAATATCACATCCACTTGCCAAAACATGAAGAATGTTTGCAAAAAGGGTAAAAATACCTCCATCTAGTAGTTAATTTTTAGACTAAACTTTTTTTTAAAATAAAAATAAAAAATAATAATATCAATTTTTAATTTAAATTTTTTATATATATTTTTTAAATTTTAATTTATAACATGTTGCATTTATAAGCTACTCTAGAGGAGCACTATTTAGAAATGCTGTTTTAAAGTTGTTATACGGGTCGGGAACCTTAGAAAAATAATCCGTGGTTTGTTGGGCATACATATTTGAATGCAAAAATATAAACAGTCAAGCGATTTTTTAATTAGGCTCGCTATTTAAAATAATATACAAAACGCATTTTTACGAAAACAAAAAAACATGCCGGTTTACAGATTTTTAAAACATATACCGGTAAGAAAAACAAAAAAAATATAAATAATAAAAATATGGCTATATTTTGATTTTATTCTAAAGTTTGATTTTTTATTAAAATTGTCGACCAAATGCGTTTTGTCCATGCCCGCCACACTGTACCTCGGAGTTCTTGTTTTACGTGAACCCACCCACCCCCCTTGTCTCAGACTTTTGCATTTCCATATGCGTTCCTAAAACCGAGTTTTATATCCGCGGTTTTTTATGACTTCTCAAAGTCTTTTACGCATATTGATGCATCGTCGTATGCATTCCAATGGAAGACTGTTCCACGCATTCAATATTGCGTCACGTAAATCTTCAAAAGTTCTGATTGGAACAGGACGAATACATATTCTACGCCCTATCATATACCAAATATGCTCGATAGGGTTCAAGTCTACGCTTACGGCGGAATGATTCACGAGTAGTATATCATGTTGTTCCAAAAAAACTGTTCAGTCGTGCTGTGTGTGTTCCTGCAATAACCATAGCATCACCACATGTGGTCGCAGAACCATATCCACGTAGCTTATGGCATTTATGGTGGAGGAATGACTACCAATTTACCTTTATCATACCATGAGATAGCTCCTCACATCTTAATCGATCCGCCGTCAAATGATCGTGTTTGTAGAACACAATCAATACTAAAGCGTTCTCCATGCCGACGCCATCCATACTCTCGAAAACGCCTACATATCGATACCTAACTGGCAAAACACCGTAACCAACAAAAAGTAAAATTTGAATAACACTGAAAAACGTCTGACAACAAAACTGAAAAATGCATTATCAATTTCTAGGAAAAACAAATGCCTTAGCACATTTATTATTTTATTTAAACGTAGAGAAAAATTATAAGATTGAAAAAATCAAATAAAATAAAAAAGTGAAAAATGTCTATAACGATGTTTTGCCGGGAAGGTATCGATATTTGTCTATCTTTTTGGTGTGTAGTACTTTGTGTTCTACCCTGACCTTCTCTTCTTTGTAAGTAACCTCTTACTACCGACGAAATAATGTATATTTTTTCTCTTAAAGACAGTCCTTCAGCAGAAAATGCAATGATCGTTGCATCATCGTATTCGAATAGATTACGTCATCAGAAAATATAATAGATATTTTTTATTTTTGTAATAGATATCGTTAACTCACAAATCTATTACATATATAATACTTTTCGTAAATTGTAATGAAATTTATTATAATATAATATTTTATTTCCATTTAATTTATTATTTTTCAATAAATATTTTATTATTTTTAGTTGCAATTCATTTTTTCAATATTTTACAACAAAATCATAACATGTATTATGGACATAATAATATTTATATCACTAGAGCGTTACACGACAAAAAAGGTGAATTCGACACAAGACAAGTTAGTTACAGTTTACAGTTCCGACAGCTTATATTTTATGTCAGAATCTGGACATATTTTCGTTGCTAGGCGACCAGTATGGCCCCTCGTCTGAACTTATATTATACATTTATACAATTGAATCGATTATTTAATAAAACTATTTTTTCATTTGTATTATAATCTATTATTAAATAATGGAATTAATTATTTGAATTTAGTTTTTCTTTAAATATTTTATTACAAAACAATAGATACAATTATTTTGTTATAAAATTCTAACACATATATACTAGTATGATTTTTGATGATATATTATTTAGGGTATCCGGCTGTTTCGGCGCCCACACTTCGGCGAGCACATTTCGGCGTATAATGGCTTATAATGGCGTATAATGGCTTAAAAATATTGTGGTCATGGAGTACTATTCTACTTCCCTGAATCTATTCGTATTTGTTTTTCTAGCGACGATTTTGTATAATATCCCAGAAAAACTGACACACGCGCACTGGCTCACTGACGCATGTTCGCGCCGAAGTGTGCGCGCCGAAATGCTACGCGTCGAAATGTGCGCGACGAAGTGTGGGCGCCGAAACAGCCGCAAACCATTATTTAATAATAAGAATTACAATTTATCAAATAAAATGTATTATTTTGTTTTAGTTTGTTTTAATTTATTTAATTACAAAGAATAAATTATATTATTATAATTTAAAATTTTATTATTATATTTGTAACTCATTTTTTAATAAATTACAATTTTGTAATAAAATGTATGATAAAATTATTTAATTGTAATTATCTGAGATTTAAGAGATAAAGTAATTGAATATATTTTTTTTTTCGTTAGGTGAAGGTATCAAGATTGGTACATATACAAACACAAATTGATCGTTAAAAAGTTTCTTTCAACGCTTACCTGCCATGGTACAGCCAATGCTACACAAGTCAAATCATGTAGCTCATCGTTTTTTCTGTCTAGGCTCATTTATGAAAATTTTCGTTTCATTCGAATTTTTATCGGTCACCTTTAAATTAAGGTAGGCGTCTATTTCAATGTCATCTGTGCATAAATTCAAATTATCATTTGATCATTATTTTTATATACATTTTGCATTTTATTAAATGCATTGCAAATCCTCCAACAAGCAATTAATTCATTAATTCTATGAAAATCACAACCATAAAGCAACCATAAAGTTGATTTTCAAGGATATAGATTCATAAGGAACGACAGAATAGAGAATAAAGGTGGTGGAACCGGCATACTAATAAAAAATAACCTAAACCTTAAATTTAAGCCAATAAATACAATTTCAAAAAAATATTATATGTGGTTCATGGTATAATCCACCCAATCCACAAATATAGAAGCATTAAACATAGAAGACCTAATAAACATATTTAATAGTTTTAAAGCCGAGAATAATTTATTTAAACACACCAAATGGTTAAATAAACAGAACAATACAAGTGGAGAAAACCTAAATAATTGTCTAGAAGACAATCAATTTAAAACAAAATGAGTTCAGACTATGTACCCCACATTTAATAGATGTGTAAGTTATCTAGATTTCTTCGTAATTCATAATTAAATTAAAATAATTTTCCCAAAAAATCATTATAACGAATACTTAAAAACTATAAAACCAGGTTTATCAGATCACCAATCCGATGAAATCAATATTGGCCTATCAAACCTAAATAATGATTCACGCTCATTTGTTCTCCATGAAGATCCAATATTCTGCTTTAACTATAAAGCACAAACTGGAACACAGTTAAATCATGTGTAAAAACACACTTCAGGCAAACATAACAGATCAAAACTATCTTCCAGCACATCGTAATTTGTCAACTAATAAAAACGATGCAGGTGTAGTCAATAAAGTTAAGAAACATCAAAAAGACCATGACATGTACAAAAACATTAAACAAATTTAATGAACGGATTTCTTTGATGAGATTTCAAATATTCAACTGCAATATAACGCATTAAATAATCATCTAAATATTTTAAATTTAAATGAAATAATTGTCCTTCAACCACCACCTGAAAAATTGCAAATATGTAACAGCAGAGACAAAGCCAACCTATTTGCAAATTATTTTTCATATATTCATAAACAATATATGATACTTGCTGATGTAAATTTTTGTAGTAGTATTAATAACAAGATAGATTCATGGAATTAAAATGTAGCAATTCCTTTAGACAATTCCCATATTTTAAAAGATGCATTATTGCAGTTTAATGCGCATTCAAAATCAGATGCCATAAATCCAAGATGTAAATATTTCACAACACCTAATCATCTAAATAACATTATAAGTTTGTTAAACAATATAAAATCAAGTGGAAGTGATAATAGTGTTATACTAAATAATGTTATTAAAAAAACTTCCTATAGAAGCTATAAATATGATCTGCATACTTTTCAATAACTGCCTCAATATAGGCTATTTTCCAGAACACTTCTTCCATGCATTGGGAAACTATTTGAGAGAATAGTCCTCCAGTGCCACAGAGATTAAACAGAAAGGCTGAAACTAATACCACCATTTCAATTTTGATTCCGTACAGGTATATCCACAACACATGCCATGTTAACAATGAGTGAAGATGTGAACAAGGGTCTGATGCAGAACGAATTTACAACAACATGATTACTAGACGTAGATAAAGCATTTGATAATGTTTGGATTAAAGGTGGAAATTTAAATATAAAATACATGAAGCTCTCTGCCTACTACTACTAAACTATTTATCAAATCGTTCCTTCTATGTTAATATATCTAATGAAAATTCAACAATGGCTTCAATTATGGCTGGTGTTCTTTCTCCGGAACTCTATACATTATATACCCTAGATATCCCAATATCACAAAATTGTGACACAAAAATGATATAATTTGCAGACGATACTATAGTATATAGTACAAACAGATGTCTAAAAACAACAGAAACAAAACTGAATACCCAATTAAATAGTATTAATAAATATTACAGTCTATGAAAATAAAAATAATTTTCTCCAAGTGTAAGTTTATAATTATTAGAACACCATCACTTAAATGTGGAAAACATATTCTAAGAAGAGAGTTTATTAAATATCAATATTAATGGAATTCAAATTAAAAAAATTTAAAAAAAATACTTCGGCATGTATTTTACACAACTATGGTCAACAGCACTCAAATTAAACATTCTCTTAAAAAAGCGAATTCTGCAAAAGCTCTCCTATACCCAATTCTTAACAGTAATAGTGGAATTAAAAATGACATTAAACTTATGTGTTATAATCAGCTAATAAGGCCACAGCTTAAGTATGGTTCCCCATAAGGTTTCAAATATCAGCTTCACAAATGGAATCAATTAGAAAATTCGAAAGAAAATGAACCCGTTGCCTCAATTTGAAAATAACTCCAACCAACTATAAATATACCAAAAACTGTACATTATACTCAAATACTAACATAGTTCCAATTGATCAATATCTGATGCAGCTATTTGAAAAATATTTTGAAAATTGTATACTAGCAAAAAGAAAATATTTACCCACATCTGATTTTGAATATTATAAAAATAGAGATAAATTTTGGAATAGTAATTGAAAATTAATATTTTATAATAAATGAATTAATATAAAGTTTTGTTATATAAACTTAGTTATTAGATTAGGAATAAGTAAGTTTTAGTTTAATAATGAGAATAATCTCTATATAACATAAATGGGTCTCCATGCCTTTCCCATTTACTATAAAAATAAACAAAAAATACACATTCAATTGTTCATAAATCCACCACAATAATATATAATTATAATATATCATTTATTCCTGTTGTAATTTGTATTTTCTAGTGTGCATTTGTTTTAATAAATGCTATTTTATTTGTTAGATGTTCGTTTATTTTTTAGGATGTTCAATTATATTT
>JAAAKO020017622.1:0-15796 GCA_010015015.2 Bolitophila cinerea
CAACGCGTTATCATTGTGAAAACCCATTACAAAAATGGGGAAAGTTACGCTGAAACCGCTCGCAAACTTCGCGTAATTTTCGGTCGTGAAACTTTACCAAATGTGTCAACAATTCGAAGTGTGATCAATAAATTTGAGGAAACTGGGTCGATTATGGACGGCAAGTTTCCTGTGCGTCGTACAGGCGCAGTGGTGCGGATTTTGGGCGGGCAGACCAAACCGTTTTTTGAAAATGAGGTATGCTGTGACTGTCAACGGCTTGTGTTACCGCAACATGATAACGGAGCTCTGCCAAACCGCGCATGCAACAATGCATGAGATAGAGCCGCAAATCTGCCGCAAATCTGCCAAAACATCATCGAAAATTTCGTGAAAAGTGGAAGGGTCTGCCGCCAGAGCCTCGGGTGCCATATGCAGGATGTTCTATTCCATACTTAATCGGAACATGCCTAATTTATAACGCATTAAAAATATCAACACTCGCTCAAAAAAATATGTTTTTTTTTAAATTAAATCGGGCACTCGTATTGGGACACCCTTTATATCACTGGGAAATTTACAAGAATCGCAGTAATCTGACAGAGATTTGACAATAAGTTAGAGCCATCACAATTTTTTTTTCTTGCTTACATTCGCAACACAAAACAATGAATTCATATAATTCAATGCCATGATATTGCGTCACTGGCTAGTGGCTATGGATAATATTATCCGCCGATGAGTCTCTTGGGGCTGTAGCTTTTGTGTCACCGGGAAACGCACTGTTGTGACAGCACCCTGATCCAATTTGTGTGACTGCTAACACACCATATCTGTCTCTATCTCTGGAAAAGGGAGCTTATTTTTAAAAGGTTCTGTAGGGCTAATATTTCCAAGAGTAGGATGGCTATTTCAGCGGATTGATTAAGTAATTTATTGATTTAAGGAAAGGTGTTTGGCGCTAGCTCACTGTAGGGCACTTATTCTAAAAAAAAAATGAGCTCTTTACTATCCATGGAGATTGCCGCTAGCACCTTTAAAGTCATGCCTAGTTTTGTTTTTGGGGTTTATCCTTATATGATAGAGCTCTCAAGTTTTTTTCAGTTTTTAGGCTTCGGTCAGATTGGTAAAAGAAAACTCCTAATCCACAAAATCCGCTATATGTATTGGTTTAAAAACAATACCCAAATTTTAAAATAATAAAATTCACGGATTTTATGGTTTCGGAGTTGCCCTTCTCCAATTGGACCAAAGTCCTAGCTATTATTGTTGATTTTGTCAATACATTTTTTACAGGACATCCCAAACGTCATCTGAATACTTTATTTTTTATTAGAATTGGACACCTCAACATTTTTTTACAAGATAGGCACAATTGTATTGTTTAGTTTTTTGGTCCAATTCGTTGTAATCATCCCACAACACACACATCCTCATGATATATCAAATCTTTACAAGCACTAAATACCGGGTGATTTTTTAACCTGAAACTTTGAAAAAACTGGAGTAATAAGCACTTCACGAAAAAATGTCCATTATCAAAATTTTTAAATACATTAGTGCTAAAATTACACCCCCTCCCCTAGCAACAGTGGGTAACTATGACATTTTAAATATGAAACCTCCTTTTTATTGCAGATTCGGATTTTACGAATAAAAATACGTAGGATTTGTCTAACACATTTTATCGATTTATAATAGATGGAGCTGCAATCGATGATATTCAATTATCTATTTCTCTTACAATGCGCATTTGATTCTGCAATACTTTTGCAACCAAAATACCACTTCGTATGTGCATTGTAAGAGAAATCGATAATTGAATATCATCGATTAAAGCGCCATCTATTATGAATCGATAAAATATATTAGACAAATCCTACGTATTTTTAGCCGAATCTGCAATAAAAAGGGGGTTCATATTTGCCCCTTTAAGGAGGGGGAAGGGGGAGTAATTTTAGCACTAATGTATTTCCCCCAGTCAAATAATTAAATTTTGATAATGGACATTTTTTTCGTAAAGTGCTTATAACTCGAGTTATTTTAAAGTTTCAGGTTAAAAAATCACCCGGTATAAGCATAACAAATCGAACACTTCAAACATTAGTGAATAAAATGAAAATTTTCATTTTAGAGCAACTCTCCAAAACAAAAATCCTCGGCTCTAAACTAAATACTTAGGTGGTCGTTTTCGAGTATATTTTTGCATATTTTGATTTTGAGAGCATATTTTATACATTAAATAAATATTATTTCTGTTAATTGTAAGTCAATGTTATATATTTATTTGGGATAAAAAAATCATTTAATATTTTATCCCATATAAATATATAACATAATTTTTCCTCGAATTAACTATTTGGCCAAAATGCCAATTAGTTCATGTGGTAATAGCTAAAGTTCACTTCTATAAAATAGAGTTATTGTGGTTGTAGCGGATGGTCTTATTAGGATTTGTATCCACTATAAAACATTATAAGGGAGCTAATCTTTGGCCTAAAGATAACTCTTTACTAGCTCCAACAAAGGTCGTGCCATGGTAACTGTATATGTGTGAGCACAAACCTCGTCTGGAGACAAATTGTCGAAACGCAGCAAGAAAGGCATGAGTGGTCAGATCTTTCAGAAGTTCGATGTGGATAGACTTAGTAACCAGGCACACGAAGATAGCAATGTATGCTTTATGAGTCTTGGATCCACGTCCCTCGGACATTCGCACATCGATTGGTCCAGCGTATTCTAGGCCAGAGTGAAATGGCCTTCCTGTTGTTAACCGTACAGACGTCAAATTACCTTTAAGCTGGTTTTTGCTACATGACGAAAGCATATCATGCAGCGGTAGATTTGTGCGCGAACAGCATTTCGCCCATGCACGATCCAATATTTCTGTCGCAGGAAGCACTAGGGGTTGATTAAATGCCACCATGAAGGGTTGTCTGATGAGCATGAACAATGATGAGATTGGTTAGAATATGCTTACCGGACAAGATTATTTTGTGTTTATCGTCAAATGGCCACCGACACTAAGAAGACCTTCCGAATCCAGAAACGGATTAATGGCAATAATTCAGCTTTTGCTGGGAATGTGTCTCGACTTTGCCAGTGCATGTATTTCCTCAGAAAAGTGGTTGTTTTGGGCAGATTTTATCAAAAAGGTGAGAGCTGTCTTTTTTTGGCAGCTTGATGATTCGGATGTTCGAGCAGCACGTTGGGTTTTTGCATTACGACCAAAGCGCTGGCAGTATGCAGTGACTCTAACGAGCTTGTGCAAGGATAAAGATCGTGAAAAAAGCTCAAACGATTCGGATTGCGATGTAGTTGCAATTGACCATTTGATCGTTTCCTTTCGTTCCAATTTCGGGTCGGTAAAATCTTCGTCAATAGTAGCAGAATGGGATGATATTGTAGTTCCAAAGGTATGATGCCTCGGGAAGCACAATGTGCAGGGTTGTCTTGGGACGACACATGACCCCAGCAGCTGATTTTAGAGGTTTTAGGAGGAATCTCTGTCACACGATTACGACGAACGTCTTCGACTCGTGTGGGTGGCCCAAAAGCCACGCAAGGACAATTGTGGAATCTGTCCACGCAACAGTTCTGGTAGTGTTGATAGCCAATGCTCGTTTTTTTGATTGAATAAGCTAGTAGTTGTGCACCACACAATTCCAGACGGGGAATGGAGATGGTCTTGATTGGTGCGACCTTTGTTTTGGCTGCCAACATTGTCACCACAATCGATCCATCGTGATTGATGACTCTTGCATACACCACAGCTGCGTATGCAATAATAATCGATAAATAAAATTGATGTCTGATGATGACGTTCCCAACCAGCGGTTGATTGTTATCGATTTGATGCATGGTAGTTCTTCTCGGAATCGAATCCACTCGTCAGACAAGTTGCCAGGCAATTTATCGTCCCAATAAAGCTTTTGAAGCCGAGTTTTGATCTTGGCTGTAAATGTGACCGGAGCTTGCCAGCCCAGAGGCTCATAGAGCTTGGCAACGTCTGAGAGAAGACTTCTTTTTGTTGGCTAATTTTCGAGAGGTGCTTGAGTTACCTTTATTTTGAATACATCTGAAGCTAGATGCCAATATACTCCCAATGTCTTGATGGAAACATCGCCTACTATGTCCAGAATTAGGTTCTTCTCTCGATCGGCTTCAGGGATGTTTTCCATGAGCTGCTCATTGTTAGCAGCTTATTTACGAAGCTTTAATTTCGGTTGATCTTGAAGAAGTAATGCAGGTTCCATATTGTCTGCACCGGACATTACGTCATCGACGTAGAAATCTCGCAGTGCGACTTCTGCATCCAGTCGGTATTGGTCTGCGGTGTCCTCTGCCAGCTGGCGAAGAGCTTTTACGGCTAAGTATGGTGCGGAGGACATACCATATGTCAAGGTAAACATACAATATTCACACATCTCCTTGTCTGGCGAGTCTCTCCAGACTATCTTCTGAAAATCCCAGTGATAATCAGCAATCCATACTTGGCGGGACATCTTCGCTCTGTCGGATGTAAACACTATGCGGTTCTTACGCCATCTTTGTAGATTAGAAGTGATGTAATCTTGCAGAGTAGGTCCAACAAGCAGTACGTCGTTGAGCGATACGCCAGATGATGTTTTCCTTGACGCATCAAATACGGAGCGGAGTTTGTCGTCGTCGAGGATCTGACGGACTGCGTGATGTGGCATGAAGTACGATTCATGGACCAGTTTTTCAGGTTCAGGGTCCACTTCTTGCATGTGTCCTAGATAAATGTATTCATTCATGAAATTGTAGTACTGCTCTCTCAATTCAGGACAGCGAGTGAAACGACGCTCCATTTGAAGAAGAGACGCTACGGCTTGATCTCTTGATGATCCAAGCGCGTCAATTGTTGTTTGAATGGAAGGCGCAAAATGTACCGTCCATCTAATCCTCTTTCAAAAGATTCTTTGAAGTTCTTCGCACATTCAATCTCTTCCTTGATGAGAGTGCGAGTTCTAGAACATTCTTCGAGCTGCCAAAACTGCATCAGACTGTTGTCGATGTCCACACAACTAATGACGTTTGAATTTCAGTTTTAATCTCTCTAGACAAAGGTGGTTTCTTGGGCAGTTGGTGTCTCAGGTGGACCTTTGCAAAGGACTCGTAACAACAACATGTTGTACACATCGGCACCCATGAGTAAATCAATCTTACATGTGTGAAAATACATTGGATCGGCTAATCTTAAGTTTTCAAGGTGTGTCTGTTAAAAATATTTCATTTTATTAACAAGCAAAAACTACCGCTACAAAAACATAAAATACAACAAAAAATTATAAAAATATAAAAGCAAAATTAATAATTTTATGTCCTAGTCCCTAATATTCTAGTTTTTGCTAGACATTCACTTGTATTATATCAAAAAAAGTTATGAGAAATTCTGATACGACATAATTTCTAGGTTTCATATTCTTGGAGAAACACGACAAAAAAAACGTGTTCATAAAATCGTAAGTTTGAACTTGAGATATATTTTTTTACGTTTTGTTTTTTTTTTTATTTACCTTTCTCTAAAACCGCAATTAGCAAAATACGATCCAACTTTCAAATCGATTTATTTATCGCGCCATCTGTCGGTTTATGATAAAATTCAATAAGCTTTACGATGGTAATACTAAACCATAAAATTTGTGACATTTAAATTAAAATTGAATCTACTCATCTACTCATTACACTGTTAAATTATATATTGAACTGTCAAAAATGGCACGAAATTCCGTTGTGTAAAAAGTAAAAGTCGGTCGTAAAAACACCATCTAATCTTTGCATATATTTAAAACATTAAATTCTTTTGTAGGAAATTCGCTAAAAGAAGTTTTTAAATAAAAAAAGGGTATTTGTTCAAAATTTCGTTGTGGGTAATTTCAAAATATAGAATTTTAAATAGGATGTGGGATCTGCGTCCGTGGTGTAGAATTCCTATCACATTTTCCAGAGAGATTCAAGACTATTTCGATGTGTGTACCTGCTTTGCAGCCGTGGTGAAAAATCATCTTTCCGAAACCGGTGCTATACGTCGGCTTCCCTGTAAATCTAAATCGACGCATAAACCAGCACAGCCGCATTAATGAACACGGTGGTGCCAAGAAAACATGTGACCATGGTCCATGCTGAGTAGATTAAAATACAAAATAAGGAGTAAGTTTTGATTTTCTTTTATTTTAATTTGAATACTTTTAATTTACGAAACTACGTGCTACATGTTTCGTAAGTCTTTCAAAGCACGACAATCTCGCGCCAGCAATTTCCTAGACACATTGACAAAACCAAACAAACATTATTAGTAGAAACCGAACATAACACTAACGTACGGTAAGATTGTCAGTGATGTTTCCTCTTCAAACGGGTATCAGGTTTCTTTGGTAGCGTTGATGGTAACGAGGCCGAGAATTTAGGCAAGACCTCGGTAAATATAACCGTACCGACGAACACCAGTGTCGTGCCAATCCAGTGGTACACGGTGAAGGGATTGTTAAAGTACACGATCGAGAAGAGCAACGAGACAAACTTGCGCAAAGTGACGACCAGTGTAACGGTCAACGAGGAACATTCAGTG
Source organism: Bolitophila cinerea (assembly GCA_010015015.2). Taxonomy (NCBI): domain Eukaryota; kingdom Metazoa; phylum Arthropoda; class Insecta; order Diptera; family Mycetophilidae; genus Bolitophila; species Bolitophila cinerea. Next base: position 6,572 of record JAAAKO020017622.1, read on the forward strand.
GTCAATACGTAGACGGAACTGATGCACATGTATTGCGTCAGTACATTGCCCAGAATGTAGATCCACTGGATGGGCAATGTTGTGCCGATCAAGGGTACGGCGATGGGTGCACTGGCCGACGAGATCACGATGTGTTGCCAGATGTTGTTATACATCAACAGGAATCCGGGCAGTCCCAGCAGATGCTGTAAACATAAGTGTACCTAGTTAAAAGATCCGTGATTGTTATTATTTAAAAGTACCGTAAAATACAGCGCTTCCTGAGGATGCTTTCCGTAGCGTTTGTACAAAACTTCCTGGTAGATTCCCATGCGAGCAGATACAAATAAGGCGATGGTCAGCAGAGCAATTCCTACAAACAATGTTAGCATTATAAAACACACAGTCTTTATTCTGTAAAAACTATATTCAAAAATATTACCTATAAACCACCAGAAAAGCACAGAGACCTGGCTAACGTCTTCCGTTTGTAAATCCGGATTAGCGGTGCTTTTCTGTAACAACAACAAAAATGTATTATTAAAAAATACAATAGTATTATCATCTGTATCAAGACTTACAACATCGCTACCAGATATAATTGTACACGTTATGATTCCACCTGTTATCATAAGCACCGATAAATATTTAGAAAAATCGTATTGTTTCTTGAGAATCAAAATGCCCATTATCATGTTGGCGATAAGGGAACCCTGTTATGAATCATATTTGGACATTATGCATTGATCAGAGTATATGGTTTCAAATGTACTTACGGCACGGAAAATCATGTGCAATGGCATCGGAATATTGAAGTCAAACGCGTAATTGTTACAAACATTAACGGCAAAGAACATAATCACCAGCACCGTGTAGTTCTTGAACGCAATCTTGCGTTTGCGTGTACCGCATCTCGATGTGAAAATGAAGCCTTCGAGAGCAATGAACAGAAACTGTAAAAAGGTGATGAGGTTGCCTGAACCCGGATCTGCCCTTTTTAAGAAATAATGATAATAAAAATGATTTAATGCTATAGAACAAGTATACTCACTTCACCAGATACTCCATGAAAACCACATTGGTACAGCACCCCACAAACACCAACAATATCGCAATGGTCGCCTTCATGTTGATTCGCCACTTCGTCTACGTCCAACTAATAACATACAGTTGAAAATATAGCTTAAGACATAGCTGAAAATATTATTAGTCACTTACATAGCCATAATCATTAAAGATAAGATTACGCGTGTCAAACAGAGACAACTATTTGGTGCTATAGCATCATACAACAACAGCATAGGTATTATTGATTTAAGATCAACAACAAAGTCAAAGTACGCCCAAGCAACAATTTCTGGTTGCATTCTGGTTGTGCAATGAGGGAGCAACGTACGTTGTGCAACGCACCGATCCGGGGTTGCACCCGTTTTGCAGACTCTACTAAATTATTTGCTTATGCCACCGAGACTATTCGAAATGGCACGGCAGTTGAAGCCGAGATTGAAGCTGTCGAAGACGGCCCAATGACAATCCAAAGTGTTTCAAATCTTCAAGTGATGAGTGAAACAGTGAAAACAAAAATAAAAGTTCATCGGAAAATGGATATTGTCGAAATACAAGAAGAGGTCAATGAACGAATTGTAAATAATTGGGCTAGACCCAGAGACCCCCTTTAATTATAAAAATAAAATAAATGTTTTTCTAAGATTTAAATCTATTAAAAGGTTCTTTGGGTAGAAGTTTTGGATGAATTGGGAGAAGAAGGTGATATTATTTTATTATATATTTATAAATGAAATATTGATATTGATAAAGAAATAAATTATGAAATAAAAAATAATACTACAATTTTATTTATTTTTGAATAATAAAAAACAACATTAGAGTGGCTGATGTGTCCATTGCCAGTCTACAGAACCCTCATCCTCCTTGGTTGTTGCTTCTTTGTTTAGCAATTGGTTTAAATGTGGGTGATGGTTGCAGCACTTTTCTCCAGTTCGCTGTCGTTTTATCGACATTACCAGGCGGGCAATATCTGCGCTGATGTGGTTTAAGTTGCTGTTCCTCAATCATTATAAAATTATGAAGGCAGACAGCTGCTTGTTCAGCAACTTCCACAGTCTTCAGCTGGGCTTGAATTGGTTGGAAAAAAAAATCGCCAACGATGTTTTCAATCACCCGCCTGGCACGACTCAATCTATAGTTGAAAATTTGCTTTGGAAACTCCAGATTTCCAGTCGATCTGACTGGGTACGGTCTCTGGAGGTAGCATTTTAAGCCAAATGCCTCATCAAAAACCATGTAAAATGGCAAAACAGAACCTTTGGTGCATTTTTCCACTGGTCCAGGTAAATTGAAAGTTTCGTTTTCAAATTTCTGCCCAATTAACGTTTTTTTTAAAAATCCAAAATCGCTTGTCGACCAGCCGCAACCACATCGATTAATGTAAATCGGTACCTGTAGTCACATACTGCAAGAAGCACCACCAAATGAATTACACTATTAGTATTAGTACCTCTATCGCAATATGCTTTCCGTCAATAGCACCAATAGCAATGGGGAAAATTCCACCTCTGCCAAAACCTTTCTGAAATATCTAGCCAGTAATCAGATTGGGATGATACACGTAGTACAGTTTTATTTAATATGTTAAACACTTCACTGAGTGTATTAAAAATAATTTCTGATAAAGTGGAAACACCCAACCGGAACTAGTATGCAAGCGATACCATGCTTTCGCCTGTTGCAAGATATCTATATTTTGAATATAAATATTCTAACAAACACTTTAATTTTGACCTCAAGTTAAGTACTCCCTGCCTAAATAACTTTTTGTTAATGACGGTCCTACTAATGCAAGGACCTTTTCAAATAACTGCGGGACATCCTGAACCTGTCAGTTCAACGTCGTGACGTCTTGGTTTTTGTCTGAAAAATCGGCGAATCATAACCTAACAAATTATCGAACTGTCAGAAAATTGCATTAGTGTACGAGTAAGCCGTGTACGCATTGTGTTCTAAAAATTTGATGAAATACCTCTATGCTGCTGCTTGAGGTCAGTGTTGTGTGTTCACACACACAAGCAAATCACAAAGTGACAGAAAATAAGAATGGCGAAACAAAGCGGAACAGGTTGAAACGTGATTTTAGTGCTCAGTGGATCGGCTTAACAGAGTCGCTCACAGCAGATAAAATATTGGTTGTCAACTTTTACGTTGGTTAAGTCTTGTGAGGGTTTTTAAATGACTCATTCGGTTGCTAACCTGGAATTAAGTTTTAAAGGTGTAAAAACCTAATCTTGCAACTTTTATTATTATTATTATACTCATTTTTATTGGCACGTTGGGTTATTTGCGTCTATTATGATGGTGGTGTGCGTGTTATACAGTGTCCGTGACAAAGTCGAGTGTTTTCGATTCGAAATCTGGTTAATATAGTGTTGTCTCTGCGCTTGGGTAACTGTTTCAGTATAAAGGATATTTCTTTTTTAATGTCTCTCATTTTATTATTGGCTATGTGGTTCCATATGTTGTGCCACTTTGGTTTATTTGTATCTTCATATAGATATTGAGGTTTAGTTGTTAGCTGCTGTTTTGGCAAGGGTATCTGCCAGTTTGTTTCCATCAACTAGCATGCTGGGTTACTGGGCTTCTTCTAAAGGCACCAATATATAGTCATACTCCCGCATGATGAACGGCATCTAGTTTTGCAAGTGTTGATGATTTTGCTGATGAAAATACTACACTTCCATATCTAACACAGGAAGAATGCTAATTTAATGGACTTTGAGCACAGTTTATGATCAAGTATCATGCCAAGATATTTTTGCTGTGAGGTAAATTTGATCTGATGTCCATTTATAAATAGTTTAGGTGTTTGATGCGGTTTCCGTAGTCTGCAGAAGTGTGTCAATAAAGTTTTTCTATCATCTGTTTAATTTTCTTGGTTAAATATGGAAGAGGTTTGGTTCCTCACTTGGACATGAAACTTTCTTTTGAGCAGAAAATCGTGGATGAAGTGTGCTATGTGTCCTTTTATACCACACTTGGTTAGTTGTTCAAGGATACCGTATCGCGATGTCATATCGTAAGCTTTTTCATGGTCAAAGAATGCAGCAGTTAGGTGATCTCTCATGGCAAATGCGTTTTGAATGTTATGCTCCAAATGAACGAGATTATCAATTGTGGATCGGTATCTTCTAAAGCCATTTTGATTTTTGTGTAGGAGTCCACGAGTTTCAAGCGTCCAGACCAGTCTGTTTTTTTTTTAAGTTAAGGCTATTGGGCAGTAATCAGCTACCACTTTTGGGTCTTTCATTGGTTTTAATATAGGTATTACTTTTCCATTTTTTCTAGGTGTCTCGGAACAAGTCGATCTTCCAGATTTCATTGAAAAGTCTAAGAAGGGTTTTCTTTGCTGGTATTGGAAGTTTGCTTAAACATTTCGTAGTGAATTCTGTCTGGTCCTGGCGATGATCCGTTACAGGTTCGTAAAGCTGTTTCAAACTCTTGGATGGTTATTTCCTGGTTGAAAGATTCACTGTTTGAACTATTTATGTTTAAAATTGAGCTTTTTTTCTGCTTTAAAACCATTGCTGTAGTTTTGGGAGCTTGAGACAAAGCTGAAATGTGTTTCAAGTTCTACTGCTATTTGTGCTGGGTCTGATATTATATCTCCGTTAATCATTAGTGAAGGAACTTTTCTAGCTCTACTTATCCCCGAAATTTTATGGATTTGGCTCCAAATTTTTTTTATATAGTTGCACTTGCAACGTCGGTCTCAAATTGTTGGTTGGGATGTTTTACAGATTCGCGCACACCGGATAAAAAAAATTGCAAAGCCGATTTCAAATTGTTGTTAAACGTATACGTATTGAAAAGAGTTACCGCTGCTTTGGTAGTAGGCGATTCAAAAATTTAATCGGCTGAAACAGGTAAATTCTGGCTGAAATTCTATATTTTAGGATACTTATTTCCAACCTGAACTTTTTTATAAAGCCACCGAATACAATTTTATAATATAAATAGATATTATTTTATGTTTACTCATAAGAATTCTTAATTTTTTTCTTGAATAAATAATCATTTGTAAAAAAAGGCTGTTTTTAGTCGCCGGGCGCTAGCCTAAGCTAACCAGCTTACAATTTCTTTAATATAGTTTTCATACTATGTTGTGTAAATCGAATAAAAAAACATTAAATACACATAAATGCAACGTTTTTCCGTCGTTTCGTACAACATTCTATGAACTTATTAGAACATTTTATATTGTGTTTTAGGAGTAATATATATGGGAATTAAAAGTTCTGTAACATTTTTTAAACATAAATATCACCTACCATTGATATATAATGTTTGTAACGGAAACAACCTCGACAGAAGGAGCTTCGCAAAAAAAGGCACGCCAGCCGGCTTTTAATGTCGGCACTCCTTCCGCATTTCCCTTGAATGGCTAGGGCAGCAGCGGGTCGGCAAGATGCTTCTCCAGGAAATGTTCCCAAGACAAAACACACAAAACACGTACTTTAAATAAAACACGGAACACTAAACAAGAGCTAGACCAAGACCCGGACGCCAGAAGGCCCTTGATCCAGTAAGGAACCACCCGAGAGCCAACCACTTGGCCTCTCGTTCTGGTGGCTCCTCAGCGTCCCCCGTGAGTGCTCAACAACGTCTCTCCTACCTCTGCTCAAACGCCTCTATATATAGACATCATTAAATGTTATGGAAAAAGAACATTATATGTTGTTTATATATTATCAGTATCTGGCAAATCTTTAGCGAAGTATAAGGTCTTCTTGTGTTATTTAACTTAACTGATTTTTATACCATTAATTTTGTGTTCCATAGGAATCTGGATTATCGACAACATTTTATGAATTTATTATTATGAACGTACATATTTTATACTGTATTTTATGAACATTTAATGATTAAAAATAAGGTGGACTTTAAATATTGTTATTATATTTACATTCAGTGTTCTTCTTTAATTTTGTATTTCATGAACTGAATAACATGTTTTGATTTACAACATTTTACTATTGTCTTCTTCTGGATTTCGAGGGCACTACTATTGGTTTAAAATATATAACGGCCGCCAGCCGCCAAATATAAAAAACGGCTACAGCCGTTTAGCCATCGGATTAAGAGTCCCGGCTAGTCGCCGCCGAGTAAATATTATCGGCTCCTATCTCTTATGTCTTGCTATAAATCCTTATCGAACGGGTAACAACCACGCCATCTATACTTGCTCTTTTGTGGGTACAAGTGTATTATTTCCCTAATGGAATCTAATGTTGCTTGATTTAAAACATATATCCATGGAGGGAGTGGGCCGGTATTCCAACTCCCTCCTTAACCGTAAAACTAATAATTATATATGTTCGTAGCATACCTTTTCCATTGAGAATATCATCGAAACTTCTTATTTTCCAGTCTTCTACTATCGGTTTACAATATTTTTTCTTTTAACTTGTAGGTACCATTTGACCATTTCAGGTAGACTACTTAAATCCCTTTTTGAAATAATCATTTACTTGGTCATAGCAAATACCTGGTTGACCCAAAAAGTTAAAAATAATTTATCAAAAAAATATCTGACTATAGTTATTTGCCTAAGTAGCAAACAAATGCAAATACAGTAAACAAAAAATGGCTAATTACTGAAATTTTTCCAAATATTTACTAGACATTATTTCCACTGTTTAAACCCCTTTCTATTAATTTTCTACTCTTTTATTATTTAAAATAGTTTCCGATTATTTGCGATTTGTCTATTATTTTGATTATTTTTGCCTCATCAATAAAATCGCGATCGCACTGACGGACTGTCATAAAAGTGACATGTTCAATTTATATATATAACCATAAAATCCATAAACTGAATTCATGCGTTTCGACGGCGTCAAATTGAATTACGCCAATTAATATTCAAATCCAGCATATATTTTCCAGTCTGTTTGCATGGTAAAAAACAAATTAATATATTATGTATATAAATGCGATATAGTACATATATATATATATATATATATATATATAAAACCGCATTGCACTGCTCACCGCAAAAACGACGAATTTACGAGCGTATACATTAAATTGATTTAAATGAGTTTGTCGGTTGTGGCGCGCAATTGTTTTATTAGATAATTCGATTTGATTGCTGCGCGCCTCGATTCGATTGTGTGTGTGTGTGCGTGCGTTTTTGTATGATTTCTTTCTTGGCTGTGCTCAAATGCATGCATTGCAATTATATTGCATCATGACACTTTTATCGTGTGTATACAGACAGAGCCGCCTGTCACGGGGACATTGGCTTTTTAATACACCTAATTTGAGACTTTATAGTTGACAGATTGTCCGCTTGATTGATTACATTAAAAATCAAACCGCGCATCATGTTTTTCTTAGAAATTTAGACAAGAACACTTCAACTTTCTTCGGAGTGACAGATTTTACGCTCGAACGATTTTTCTTAAATAATACCATATATATGTAACCCGAACCTACCCCTAAAACAAACTGTGAGTGCTCGATTGACTTCCGACCGTAGCCAACAAGAAGAAAGAATGTCATAGCATCTCTTTTCAAAATCAATATTGTCGCAGACGAATTTATTGCCGTTTTTGCCTCTTTTATAACACGCACAAAATACAACCACCCTTTCAAATGCCACGATTTTTGATATTTATTTATTGTCCGAGGATGCGAGCACACAAGCGCGGTAAATCAACGGAATGGAACCCGAATCCCTTGAATAATATTGTGGAATGTATTTATATGGCGGGTGTAATACAATAAAAAAGGCTGTACTCTATATAGCCTTTTCATGTATATATATATAGTTTTTCCACATTTACACTTTCATCCCCTCCTCGTGGTTTCAACCAAACCAATCTCAAAAATGGTCATCTTTTGTGTGCTATCAAGCTTTGCCCGTAATTTTTAAGAAAATATAAATATAATAGAAATTGATTTTCTGCCGCCGTGGCCTCAGACACTATACTTAAATAAATTCAAGTATATATAGCTGTCCCTGTTTTCCGGTTTTATTGCAATGCGTTTGTTTGTGTAAGTGATGCATCAGAGAGAGAGAGAGAGAGAGAGAGAGAGAGAGAGAGAGCGGAAATTGTTAGTCGCAACCTCGTGAGTAGTTGATAACGATGTTTTGCCCCAATATTGGCACTCATTGAATTCTTATGCGTTTGGCAGATTTCTTATCGAAAAAATGACAGAATCGATGATCAAAAGTCATATACTCGTTACATGTAAAGGAATTGACGTCCCTGACAACAAAGTGGTGTATATAAAGTGCTATGGAAATGAAATACTATGCTCGAAAAGCGGGTTTCCCTCGATATCCCGCATTTAAGAATCCCGCATTTCAAAATCCCGGATTTCCGGATTCCGTATTTTCGTAACATAATTATATTAATTTATGCCGCCCGAATTAATAAAATTATGTTTACAGAATACAGAATTTTGAACGAATGTTTTGGGAAACAAGCTCCTAATGATTATACCCTTAAATGGGTACATCGACTTTGAAAACGTTAAATTTCAAATTTGATGGCGGTTTTAAATACCCTTCATCAAAATCGTTTTAAGAGGGTTTGTATTTAGGAGACAGGTTGTAAATTATCAAATGAGGTATTTAAAAGGGTTGAGTACAAATCACCGTTTTTCTCTTTTTCTCCCACCAATTGGTTGAGCACGATATCGCGCCCTAAAGAGCTATTTATTTTATTTGTGCTCAACCAATTGGTGGGCGAAAAAGAGAAAAACGGTGATTAGTACTCAACCCTATAAAAAGGCGGATTGAGGGAAGTAGGCTAAGCTAGTAGGCCAATCCTTTTTATATCATTCGGACAACTATAATTTGGCCAATTGTGATTTGGTCAATCGGATTTCGGCCAATCGAGTTTCAACCAATCGTGTTTCGACCAATAACGAAATAAAAGTTTTAAAAGTTTTGAAGAGCTCCCCTTTAAGGGTTCGGACATCGAGGCGTATGGTGTACAAACATTAGATAATACTGTATAATCCCAAATATTATAATAATCAATTAGTAATATATTGAAATATTGCAAATATTTTTACAAACTCAATAATTAAAGGACTATATTCACGAAAATCCATAAAATTAAGAAAAAAACCACGAATATAAAGGGTTTTCCATTAAGGGCGCTTGAGCTTTGAAATGAAAAAAAAATACATGTAGGAGAGATATTTGCGAAAAAA